>JAPFBE010000069.1:0-250457 GCA_034336665.1 Luscinia megarhynchos | reverse complement strand
TATGGAGCCGATCAAACGGAAACAAACGGAAACGAAACGGAAAAAGGAATACCAAAATGAAAACCGAACGAAATGGAAAACGAACGGAAAAACGGACAACAACGGAAAATGAAATGGAAACGGAAATAACGAAAAAACGGAAGGAAATGGAAAACGGAACGGAAAGGAACCCAAACTGAAATGAATGGAAAACGGAAATCGGAAATGGAACAACGAAAATGGAAGAAAACGGAAAATGAAATGAACAACGGAAAACGGAAATGGAACGGAAAATGGAAAACACGGAAAAATAACGGAAAAATGGAAGGAAAATAACAACGAAATGGACCGGGACGACCGAAGGTCCAAGAACGGAAAACGAAAACGAAATGGAATGGAAAAACGAAAACGGAGAACGACAAAATGAACGAAAATGGAAAATGGAATGGAATGGAAAATGGAAAAGGAATGGAGGAACGGAAAAATGGAATGGAAGAAACGGAAAATAAGGACCGGAAATGAAAACGGAGAAATGGAAGGAAACGGACAAATGGAGAACCCCAGGAAAATGGAAAAAACGAGAAATGGAAACGGAAAGAAATGGAAAATGGAAAACGGAAAGAAAATGGAAAACGGAAAGGAACAAGGAAATGGAGAAACCAAGGAAAATGGAAGGAACGGAAAAAACGGACAGGAAAATGGAACGAAAAATGGAGAAAGGAAATGGAAAATAACGGAAAATGGAAGAAACGGAGGGAAAATGGAATGGAAAATGGAAATGGAAATGAGAAAGATGGACAAATGGAAAATGGAAGAAAAGGAATGGAAAATGGAATGAGAAAGGAATGGAAAATGGAATGGAATGGAATGGAAATGGAATGGAAAATGGAAAATGGATGGAATGGAATGAAAATCGGAAGGAATGGAATGGAAATGAAATGGAGGAATAAAGAGGAACGGAATGGGAAGGAAAATGGAAAATGGAATGGAAATGGAATGGAAATGGAATGGAATAATGGAATGGAAAGAATGAAGGAATGGAATGGAATGGAAGAAATGGAATGGAATGGAAAATGGAATGGAATGGAAAATGGAAATGGAATGGAATGGAAATGGAATGGAATGGAAAATGGAAAATGGAAAATGGAATGGAATGGAATGGAATGGAATGGAAAATGGAATGGAAATGGAATGGAATGGAAAATGGAATGGAATGGAAAATGGAATGGAATGGAAGGAAATGGAAATGGAATGGAATGGAATGGAATGGAATGGAATGGAATGGAAAGGAATGGAATGGAATGGAATGGAATGGAATGGAAAAATGGAATGGAATGGAAAATGGAATGGAATGGAATGGATGGAATGGAATGGACGGAATGGAATGGATGGAATGGAAAGGAATGGAAGGAATGGAATGGATGGAAGGAATGGAATGGATGGAAATGGAATGGAATGGAAATGGAATGGAATGGAATGGAAATGGAATGGAATGGAATGGAATGGAATGGGGAATGGAATGGATGGAATGGAATGGAGGAATGGAATGGATGGAATGGATGGATGGAATGGAATGGAATGGAATGGAATGGAATGGAATGGATGAAAGATGGATGGGAATGGATGGAATGGAATGGAATGGAAATGGAATGGAATGGAATGGAATGGAATGGAATGGAATGGAGGAATGGAATGGAATGGAATGGAAATGGAAGAATGGAATGGAAATGGAATGGAAGGAATGGAATGGAATGGAAAGGAAAGGAAGGAATGGATAATCCATGGGGGAATGGAATGGAATGGAATGGAAAAAAAAAATGAAAAAAAACGGTGGAAAAAATGGGAATTTTAGGGGGAAAAATCGGTGTAAACAAATTTTGGGGAAAATGTGAATTTTTGGTGAAAAATAAGAATCCTTTTGGGGAAATAATGGGACTTTTAGGGGTAACTCCAGGAAAATGAGATTTTTTTTTTAGAAAAAGACTGACTTTTGGGAAAATCGCGGAAAAAAACGGGGATCTTTTGGGGAAAATGGGAAATCTTTTAGATTAAATCAGGAAAATGGGATTTTTTGGGGAAAATGGGAAATTTTAGATAAATTGGTGAAAAAAATGGTTTTTTAGGGAAAAATGGGAATCTTTGGGAGAAAAGATGAAAATCTATGGGAAAATGAGCTTTTTAGGGGAAAATGCAGCAGAAAATGGGAATTTTTAATAAAATCGGATTTTTTTTGGTGAAAAAATGGCAATTCTTGGGGAAAAAATGGGAAATTTTGTAAAATTATAAAAAAAATGAGATCCCTTTGGAATAAAATGTGGATTTTTTATGAAAATGGGAATCTTCAAGAAAATCGGGTGAAAAATGGAGATTTTAGGGTAAGAATGGGGATTTTTATGAAAATCCGAAATTTTGGGGAAAATTGGTGGAAAAAATGGGATTTTTGAGAAAAATGGGGAATTTTAGAAAAAACTTATGAAAAATGGGTTTTTGAAAATGGGAATCTCTTTTATGAAAAAAAGGAATTTTGAGGAGGAAAATCTGAATTTTTTTTAAAGAAAATGGGAATTTTGGGGAAAAAATTAGGTGGAAAAATGGGATCCTTTTGAAATAAAATGGAATCTTGAGAAAATCGGTGTAAAATGGATTTTTTGGGGAAATATGGGAATTTTGGGGAAAATCATAAAAATATAAGAATTTTTTGGGAAAATCCAGGAAAATGGGAGTTTTAGGGGAAAAATGGGAAGTTTGGAGAAAATGAAAAATTATTGAAAATGACATTATTTTTGGGGAAAATGGGAATTTTAGAAAATGGTGAAAAAATGATTTTTTGGGCAAAATGGGGAATTTTGAGGAAAATTTGATGAAAAATGAGATTTTGAATAAAAATGGGAATTTTTTGCGGAAAAACGGGAACTTTGGGGAAAATGTGGGAGTCCTTAAGGAGGTAAAAGGGTGTCGAGTTAACGAAATAAGTAACTCGACGGGAATTTGGGGAAAACGGGATTTTTGGGCAAATGAGTTTTGGGAAAATGGAGTTGGGGAAAAAAATGAAAATCAGAAAATGGGAATTTTAGGGGGAAAATGGAATTTTTTTTTTTGTGAAAAATAAGAATTTTTTGGGGAAAAATGGGATTTTGGGGAAAATGGATTTTGAAATATGAAAATGAGATTTTTTGAAAGATCAGAATTTTGGGGAAAATCGAAAAATGGGATTTTGGGGAAAATGGGAAATCTTTGGGGATAAATTATGAAAAATGGGTTTTTAGGAAAATGGGAATCTTTGGGGAGAAAGATGAAAAACTGGAAAATGAGTTTTTTAGGGGAAAATCGTGGAAAATGGGAATTTTGAATTGAAATGGGGATTTTTTATGAAAAAATAGGAATCTTTTGGTAAAAATGGGAATTTTTGGGAAAATTCAGGAAAAATCTGGATTTTAGGGGAAAATGGGAAATTTTGGGGAAAAATTGAATTTTAGAAAAATTTGGGAATTTTTGGGAGAAAATTGCGGAAAATCAGATTTTCTTTTTGAAATATGGGATCTCTTTAGACAAATTGGTGAAAAATGGGATTTTTTGATAAAATTAGAATTTTGGGTGAAAAAGGATCTGGTGAAAATGAGATGTAAAACGGGACTGGGAAAATGGCGGAAAATGGGATTTTTGACGGGAAATTTGGAGAATTCAAGTAAAAATCAGATTTTTTGGTGAAAAATGGGAATTTTGGGGAAAAATTGGTGAAAAATCTGATTTTAGGGGAAAAATGGGGAAATTTGGGGTAAAAATTGACGAAAAGAAAAATTTTTGGAATAAAATGAGATGGTGAAAAAATGGGACTTTTGGGGAAAAATCGCAGGAAAATGGGATTTTTGAAAACTGGGAATCCTTTGTGGGTGGTACCGGGTGGAAAACTCGATTTTTGGGGAAAAGTGAGATTTTTTGGGGAAAAAACTGGAACTTTTGCGGGAAAATGTGACTTTTGAAAATGACAAAAATTTTGGGATAACTTTCCAGGATGTGAGTTTTTGGTTTTTGGTGGTGGTTTTGGTCCAGGCGTAGCCTGAGGACGCCTCGCACGCGTGGAGGGCCGCATTAACTTCCACCAGGTGGTATGCCGGCCAAGAGTCTCGCTTCAGCTTCACGCACCCGACCCAGGTCAGGGGCAAATGCCAAAAATGTCACCCAGGAAATCCCGAAAAATGTCACAAAATCCCAAAAATGTCACCTAAAGGTTGCGAAAAGAGGAAATGGCACAAAGTAATTCCCAAAAAATCGATTTCTCAAAAATTGCAAAAAATCGCCTAAAATGGCAGGCAGACATGCCAAACAAAAAATCCCCAAAAATAAGCCACCCAAAAGTTGAAGAGAATGGCTCAAAAATCTAAAAATCACCCAAAATTGCAGAGAAAATGGCGGTCAAAATTCCCCAAAAATCGCGAAAATTGCAGAAACCGGGCCTAAAATCTGCAGAAATAAGCCACCCAAAAGTCCCAAAATGTCAAACAAAAATTGCAGAGAGATGGCACAAAATTCCAAAAATCACCCAAAAATCCCCAAAAATCCTCAACACGAAAATTGCAAAAAATCACAAAATCCCAGTGAAATGTCACCCAGGAAATGGCGGTGAGAGAAAATGGCGACAAAAATCCAAAAATCGCCTAAAAATCAGGGAGGGAAAATAATCAAAATCTGCACACACACCCAAAAATCCCCAGGAACAAAGTCACCCAGAAATGGCAGAGAAACGGCACAAAACTAAAAATCAAACTACAAAACCCCAAAAATATCAACCCAAAATGGTGGCAGAAAGTATCACCCAAAATCCCAAACAAGCCACCCAAAAATGGCAGAAATGTCACAAATCCCAGAAATGCCAAATTCAGAAATGGCAGAGAAAGGCACATCCCAGAAATCACTTCAAAATGGCGGAAAAGCGCCTAGATTGCAGAAATGTCACCCAAAATTGCAAAAATCACCTAAAAGCTGCAAAAGAACATCACCCAAACAGACCCATGCTAAACATCACCAGAGAATGGCAGAAATACTCCAATCCCGAAAAATCATCATCCAGGAAATCCCAAAATGTCAAATTCACTGCAGAAGTATCACCCAAAATGGCAGAGATGTCACAAAATCCCAGAAGGACCCGAAATGAGAGAATGGCACAAAATCCAAAACTGAAGAAACACGACCAAAATCCCAAAACACAACGAATGGCACCAAAAAATCACCCAACAAAATCTGAAGAAATACCACCCAAAAAATTGAACGGAATCATATAAAATTACCAAAAAAAAATAACCCAAAAATAAAATCAAAATTCAAAATCCCAAAATAAAATCCAGAAATGACAATTAAAATTTAAAAGCAAGAAATGGAAAATAAAAATCAACCAAAATCCAAAAATGAAATTCAAAATAGAAAGAAGAAATGGAAAATTGAAAATATCAAAAAATAAAAATCAACACACAATGCAAAAAATAACCCAAATGCAAAATAACACCTAAAAACTAAAATGAATCACCCATAAATGGCAGAAATATCCACCCAAAAATTGCAAAAATGTTTTAAATCTTTTATTTATTTTTAGTAGCAATTATGGTCTAAAAAAATTTTGTTTCTATTTTGTCAATTTTTAAGCTTTTTATCTCAAGCTTAGGCCAAATTTATTTTTATTTCTTTTAGTTATTTTTAGCCAAATTCTTTTAAAATTTTTAAACCAAATTGTTTTTAAGTTTTTCACTCTTTTAGCCAAATTTTTTTTTTTATTTTTGGTCCTTTTTAGCCAATTTTTTTTTTAATTTTTACTCTTTTTTAACCAAATTGTTTTAAATTTTTTCTTATTTTCAGCCAAATTTTTTTAATTTTCAGTCGGAGATTCCTCAGTCAACATTTTTAATTTTTAACCAAATTTTTAAAATTTTTACTCTTTCTTAACTTAACTTTTTTTACAATTTTTGTTAATTTTAGCCAAATTTATTAAATTCTTTAACTCCAATTCTTTTTAAAATTTTAATTTATTTTTCACCAAGTGAATTTTACTTTTCTTAACCAAATTTTTTTAAAATTGTTAATTTTCTTTTAACCAAATCTCTTTTTATTTTTTCTTATTTTAGGCCAATTTTTATTAAATTTTATTTATTTTGGTCGAATTTTTTAAAAATTTTACTCTTTTTAACCAAATTTTTAAAATTTTATTCTTTTAATCAAAATTTTGCTAAAATTTTCGCTTGATTTTTAGGCCAAAGTTTTTGACTGATCCATTTTTGAAATTTTACCTTTTAACCAAAAATTTTATTTTTTATTCTTTTTGTAGCCAATTTTTTCTAATTTTTACTCTTTTTACCAAATTTGTTTTCAGTTTTTCTCTTTAACCAAATTTTTTAAAATTTTTGATTTCTTTTTTAGCCAAATTATTTTTTATTTTGAGCTATTTTAACCAAACTACATTTTTTAACCCACCTTTTTAAAATTTTATTTATTTTCACTCAAGTTTTTAAACTATTTTTCACTAATTTTTAAATTTTTTAATTTCTTTTAACCAAATTTTTTAAAAATTATTACTCTTTCTACTCTACTCCTTCAAAAAATTCTTTAGTTATTTTTAATCCAAATTTTGTAAATTTTTAACCAAATCTCTTTTTTAATTTTTTAAATTTTTAATCCAAATTTTTAAAATTTTTATTTTAATTTTCACCACTTTTTTAATTTTTACTCTTTCTTGAACGCATCTCTCTTTATGTTTCATTACTTTTTAACCAAATCTCTATTAAATTTTTAACCTGGATTTTTTAAAATTTTTAAAATTTTACTCCAAATTTTTTGGAAAATTCTTTATTTATTTTCACCAATTTTTTTGATTTTCCTCTTTCTTAACGACCTGTAAAAATTTTTCATTATTTTTAACCAAATCTATTAACTTTTTAACCAATATTTTTAAATTTTTTAAATTCTTTCATCCCAATGTTTAAAAATTTTAATTTATTTTTCACCAAATTTTTAAAAACTTTTTTTATTTTTCACTAATTTTTAAAATTTTTTACTCTTTTTAACCACATTTTTTCTTAATTCTTTACTCTTTCTTTGAACGCCATATCTCTTTTAAAATTTTCATTATTTTTAACCAAATTTTATTAAATTTTTAACCGAATTTTTTAAATTTTTTAAACTTTCATCCCAAATTTTTAAAAATTTTAATTTATTTTCACCAAATTTTTTCCCAAACTTCAGCGACTGCATTTAAAATTCCCGCCACCAGGGGTGGAATTTTGGCCAGATTTTGGGCCGCTTTTTGGCAGGATCCCCGCCCGACCATCGGCTACGCCGATGAGCTCACCTGGCATGGTGCAGGTGGGCACCGGCCCTGCACGGGCTACCGCTACCGCGACCCAGCTCTAATCGCGGATCGCCAACACCCTCAGCACAATGATGACGCCAGCCGAGGGCGCGGCTGGGGCCGGGGAAACAGGAAAAATTCAGAAAGTGAAAACAAAAAATTTGGGTGAAAAATGAAAAAATTGGGATAGAAACAGGAAAAGGGCGCATTTAAATCTGAGGGACGGACTTTAAATGGGCGTGGCCGTGGGGAGGGGCTAAGAGGAAAATGGGGGAAAATTTTGGGTGAAAAAACGAAAAATTTGGGGTGAAAACGGACGGGATAAAAAGGTAGGGCAAAGGGGCGGCTTAAAATTTTGGGGCGTGGGCTTAAGGGGTGTGGCCGGGGAGGGCCAAGAGGGAAATGGAGGAAATTTTAGTGAAAAACAGAAAAATGTGGGTGAAAAAATGAAAAATTGGAGGAAAAAGGGGGGTAGGAAAGCGGAAAAGCGCGGGCTTAAATTTGGGGCTGGGCTTAAACGGGCTGTGGCTGTGAGGGGGCCAAGAGTGAAAACGCGGAAAATGGGTGAAAAACGGAAAAAATTTTGGGGTGAAAAACGGTGATCGAAAAAATTGGAGGAGGGTTAAAAAGGGAAAGGGGCGGGCTTAAATTTTGGGGGCGGACTTAAATGGGCGTGGGCCGTGGGAGGCCAAGAGGAAAATGGGGAAAATTGGGTGAAAATGGAAAAAATTTGGGTGAAAAACGGTGGATGGGATAAAGGGGGGAAAGGGGGCGCGGGCTTAAATTCTTTGCGTGGCTTAAGGGTGTGGCCGTGAGAGGCCACGAGGGAAATGGAGGAAATTTGGGTGAAAAACGGAAAATGTGGGTGAAAAAAATGAAAAAATTGGAGGAAAAGTGGTGGAAAGGGAAAAGCGTGGCTTAAATTCTGCGGGCTTAAATGGGCTGGCCGCGGGGAGGGGCCAAGAGGAAAACGGGAAAAATTTGGGTGAAAACGGAAAAATTTGGGTGAAAAACGTGGAAATGGACAAGAAAGGGGCCGTATTTAAATTTTGGGGCTATAAGCGTGGCTGTGGGAGGGGCCAAGAGGAAAATGGGAAAAATTTGGGTGAAAAACGGAAAAATTTGGGGTGAAAACGGGTGAAAAAGGTGTTGGAGGAAAAAAAGGGTTAAAAAAGGGAAAGGGGCGGGCTTAAATTTTGGGGGCGGACTTTAAAATGGGTGGCCGGGAGGGGCCAAGAAGGAAATGGAAAAATTTGGGTGAAAAAATGGAAAAATTTGGGTGAAAATGGGGATAGAAAAAGGAAAAAGGGGCGGGCTTAAATTGGGGGCGGGACTCAATGGGCGTGGCCGTGGGAGGCCAAGAGGAAACGGCACTTGGGTGAAAACGGAAAAATTCTGGGTGAAAAAATGAAAAATTGGAGGAAAAAAAGGGCAGGAAAGGGAAAGGGCGTGGCTTAAATTTGGGGGTGTGGCTTTAAAAGCCGGGCGTGGCCGTGGGAGGCCAAGAGGGAAACGGAAAAAAATTTGGGTGAAAAAAAATTTGGGTGAAAATGGTGAAAAATGAAAAATTGCGATAGAAAAAAAGGAAAAAGCGCGAGCATTTAAATTTGGGGGCTGTGGCTTAAATGGGCGCCGTGGTGAGGGGGCCAAGAGGGAAACGTGGAAAAATTGGTGAAAACGGAAAATTTTCGGGAGGAGTTTTGGGGAAATTTTGAGCCTATTTGGGGCAATTTTGGGCATTTTTTGGGAGGAAATTTGAGGAAATTTTGGGGAATTTTTGGGATTTTTTTTAATTTTGGGACAATTTTGAAGAATTTTGGGGACGCGGTAAATTTTGGGGAAATTTTGGGAGGAATTTTTAGTGAATTTTTGGTGAATTTTGCACGTGAATTTTGGGAGGAATTTTGGGAGTGAATTTTTGAAAAATTTTTTGGGGAAATTTTGGGAAATTTTTGGGAATTTTTGGGATGAATTTCTGGGTGGAATTTTGGCAGTTTTGGGGAATTTTAGGATCGAAAGTTTTGGGGATCTTTTATGTTATTTTTGAGGGATGAAATTTCGGGGAAATTTTGAATTTTGTTGGGATTTTTTTTATTTTGGGGAATTTTGGATGAATTTTGAGGAATTTTGAGGAAATTTTAAGTAATTTTAGTTCATTTGTTGGAAATTTTTACTTTTGTTAAATTCCTTGTAAAAATCTGAAGAAATTTTGATAAATATTTTGGGAATTTTTTAATTTTTTGGGTAATTTTGGGGATGAGTTTTTTGGGAGTTTTTTTATTTTTGGGGGAATTTTGGGGAAATTTTTGGGATGAATTTTTGGGAGGAAATTTGGGGAATCTTTGGGAAATTTTGGGGAGGAGTTTTGGGTAGAAATTTTGTGGAATTTTGGGATTTTTTATTTTTAAGTAAAATTTTGAGGACGACGTGGGGAATTTTTAGAAGAAATCTGGAGAAAGTCTGGAAATTTTGGGATTTTCGGGAATCCCTTTTGGGAAATTTTTTGAGGACTTTTTGGGACGAATTTTGGTAAACTCTTTGGGTGAATCTTTAGGAAATTTTGAAATTTTTGGAAACCTTTGGGATGAATTTTGGGAGCTTTTTTATTTTTGGGGGAATTTTGGGGAAATTTTTGGGATGAATTTTTGGAAAGAATTTTGGGGAATTTTTGGGGATTTCTGGGAGGAGTTTTGGGTAAAAATTTTGTGGAATTTTGGGGATTTTTTTTTATTTTTGGCAAAATTTTGGGGATGAATTTTGGGAATTTTTAGAAGAAATTTTGTGGAAATTTTAGGGGAAAATTTTGGGATTTTCGGGGAATTTTTGGGAAATTTTTTTTTTAATTTTTTGGGGATTTTGGGGATGAATTTTTGGTGAATTTTGGGTGAATTTTTGGGGCAATTTTGGGCAATTTTGGGCAATTTTTGTGTTTCAGGCATCCGGCCCGAGACGCACTCGCCGGGTTTGTTCTCCTGGTTCCCGATTTTCTTCCCCATCAAGGTGAGAAAATTCGGGGCCAAAAACCCAAAATTTGGGCAAATTTGGGGAAAACCTGAAAATTCTGCTCCGAAACAAAAAATTCGGGTGGAAAACGCCAAAATTTGGGATTGTTTTGGTGAAAAATTGAGAATTTTGGGGCAAAAATGTTGGATTTTTATAAATGAATTTTGGGGGAAAAAATGGAAAATTTTTGGGGTGAGAATTTGGGATTTAAGTGAAAAAAAATTAAATTTTAGGATGAAAGTTTGGGATTTTGGGAGGTTTTGGGGAAATTTGGAGTTTTGGGTGGAAAAAATGGAATTTTGGGTTCTGGAAGGATTCTGGAGAAAAATTTTTTGGGTGGAAAATTTGGGTGAAAAATTGAAAATTTTGGGATTTTTGGGGAGATTTTTTGGTGGGAAATGTGAAATTTTGGGTAAAAAAAATTTGGAATTTGGGGTAAAAAAAATTTGGGATTTTGGGGTAAAAATTTGGAATTTTGGGGTAAAAGAAATTTGGGATTTTGGGATAAAAAAAATTTGTGATTTTAGGGAAAAATTTGGGATTTTGGGGTAAAAAAAATTTGGGATTTTGGGGTAAAAATTTGAGAATTTTGGATTTAAAAAATGAAAAGTTTTGGGTAAAAAAATTCCAGGGGAAAAAAAAAAATTTCTAAAAATTTTTTGGGAAATAAAAAAAAACTTTTGGGATTGAAATTTAAAAAAAAAAAAAAATTTGGAATTTTTTCCAAAAAAAATTTTCGGGGAAAAAAAAATCAAAAGAAAGAAAATTCAGTGAAAAATTTGGGTGACGTCATCGGCGGCCATCTTGGAAAGGGGCGTGGCCAAGGGAAAGGCGGCCATCTTGGAAAATGGCGGCCATGTTAGGAAACGGCGGCCATCTTGGAAAGGGGCGTGGTCACTTCCGACCATGGCGGCAATCTTGGTGGGCGTGGTCATTATAATGGTGGCCATCTTAGTGGGCGTGCCATTCTAAAATAATGGCGGGCATTTTGGTGGGCGTGGCCAATTGGAAATAATAATGGCGCCATCTTGGTGGGCGGGTCAAATTAAAAATAGTGGCCATCTTGGTGGGCAGGTCTGATGGCGGCCATCTTGGGCGTGGGCCAACTGGAAATAATAATGGTGGCCATATTGGTGGTGTGGCTCCAATGGCAGCCATCTTGGGCGTCGCACACTTCTGATTCCCCGCCATCTTGGTGGGCGTGGCCACTAAATAACGGCGCCATCTTGAATAGGGCGCGGTCAGTCTCTAATGGAGGCCATCTTGAATGGGCGGGCCAATTGAAATAATAACGGCGCCACTCTTGGTGGCGCGGGTCAATTTAAATAATGGCGGCCGCCTTGGGCGTGGTTACACTTCTGATGTCCGCTATCTTGGTGGGCGTGGCCACTAAGTAACGGGCGGCCATCTTGAATGGGCGTGGTCATTCTAATGGCTGCACTCATCTTGGTGGGCGTGGTCATTCAATGGCGCCATCTTGGTGGTGGGGTCTAATGGTGGCCGCCTTGAATGGGCGTGGTCGTTCAATGGTGGCTATTTTTGGTGGGCGCGGGCTACTAGGATGGACGGGCGCCATTTTGAATGGGCGTGGCCACTAAATAACGGCGCCATCTTGAATGGGCGCGGGTCGCTCGATCGGCGGCTATTTTGGTGGGCGCGGGCTGACCGGGGCCGCCTGCCATCTCGGGTGGGCGCGGGCCACTAAATAACGGCGGCCATCTTGAATGGGCGCGGGTCGTTCGATGGCGGCCATTTTGCGGGCGTGGCCACCCGGGCCTCTCATCTTGGTGGGCGTGTCCCTCCCCGCCGGTTGACCGCCCCTCCCCTCCCCAGGCGCCGTGCCGGGTGGGGGCCGGGCAGACGGTCTCGCCCGTTCTGGCGCTGCGGCTACCACCAAGGTGTGGCACGAGTGGGCGGTGACGCCACCGTTTGTTCGGGCCCACAACCCCGGGGCAGGTCCTACACCATCGGCCAGTGACGGGAACAGCGGAAATGAAAGAAATAAAATAAAATAAAATAAAATAAAAGTGATGAAGAAATAAAGAGAGTTTTTTGTGAATTTTTTGTGAATTTTGGGGAATTTTTTGGGGATTTTTTGGGGAAATTTTGGGGGATTTTTAGAGAATTTTGGGGGCCTGTGACCGGAAAATAATGGAAATAAAATACAATAAAATAAAATAGAATAAAATAAAATGAAATAAAATTAATAAAGAAAATAAAGAAAAATAAAGAGAATTTATGGCGAATTTTTTGTGAATTTTTGGGAATTTTTTGGGGATTTTTTGGGGGAATTTTGGGGAATTTTTAGAGAATTTTGGAGGCCAGTGACGGGACACAGCGGAAATGAAATAAAATAAAATAAATAAAGTTAAATAAAGAAAAATAAAGAGAATTTTTGGCGAATTTTTTGTGGATTTTGGGGGATTTTTGGGGGATTTTTGGGGATTTTTGGGGAATTTCTAGATAATTTTAGGGGGAAAATAAAAATAAAGTAAAATAAAATAAAATAAAATAAAATAAAAATAATAAATAAAATACAGAGAATTTTTGGAGAATTTTTTGTGAATTTTGGGGAATTTTTGGGGATTTTTTGGGGAAATTTTGGGCGATTTTTAGAGAATTTTGGGGGCCAGTGACGGGACACAGGGGAAATAAAATAAAATAAAATGAAATAAATAAAATAAAATAAAGAAAAATAAAGAGAGTTTGAGGCGAATTTTTTGTGAATTTTCGGGCATTTTTGGGGGAATTTTTGGGGAAATTTTGGGGGATTTTGAAGAATTTTGGGGGGATTTTTAGAGAATTTTGGGGGCCTGTGACCAGAAAATAATGGAAATAAAATACAATACAATCCAATCCAATAAAATAAAATAAAATAAAATAAAATGAAATAAAATAAAATGAAATAAAATAAAATAAAATAAAATAAAATAAAATAAAATAAAATAAAATAAAATAAAATAAAATAAAGAAAAATAAAGAGAATCTTTGGCGAATTTTTTGTGAATTTTGGGGGATTTTTGGGGGAATTTTTGGGGAATTTTGGGGAATTTTTAGAGAATTTTGGAGGCCAGTGACGGGAACACAATGAAAATAAATCAAAAGAAAATAAAATTAATAAAATGAAATTTAAAAAATAAAGAGAATTTTTGGCGAATTTTTTGTGATTTTTGGGGGATTTTTGGGGAATTTCTAGATAATTTTAGGGGGAAAATAAAGTAAAATAAAATAAAATAAAATAAAATAAAATAAAAATAATAAATAAAATACAGAGAATTTTTGGAGAATTTTTTGTGAATTTTGGGGAATTTTTGGGGATTTTTTGGGGAAATTTTGGGGGATTTTTAGAGAGTTTTGGGGGCCTGTGACCGAAAAATAATGGAAATAAAATAAAATAAATTTAAATAAATTAAAATAAAATTGATAAAGGAAATAAAATAAAGAGAGTTTTTGGCGATTTTTTTGTGAATTTCTTGTGAATTTTGGGAGATTTTTGGGGAAATTTTGGGGGATTTTTAGATCATTTTGGGGGCCAGAGACGAGAACACAATGAAAATAAAATAAATCAAAAGAAAATAAAATTAATAAAATGAAATTTAAAAAATAAAGAGAATTTTTGGCGAATTTTTTGTGAATTTTGGGGGATTTTTGGGGAAATTTTAGTGAATTTTTGAAGATTTTTGAAGAATTTCTAGATAATTTTAGGGGTAAAATAAAATAAAATAAAACAAAATAAAATAAAGAAAAATAAAGAGAATTTTTGGCGAATTTTTTGTGAATTTTGGGGAATTTTTGGGGAATTTTTGGGGAATTTTGGGGAATTTTTTGGGGAATTTTTAGAGAGTTTTGTGGCCAGTGACGGGCAACAATGGAAATAAAATGAAATAAAATAAAATAAAAATAAATAAAACTAAATAAAGAAAATAAAGAGAATTTTTGGCGAATTTTTTGTGAATTTTGGGGGATTTTTGGGGAATTTTTGGGGAATTTTGGGGAATTTTTTAGAGAATTTTGGGAGGCCAGACACCTAGAACACAACGGAAATAAAACGAAATAAAATTAAATAAAATTGATAAAGGAAATAAAGAAAATAAAGAGAATTTTTGGCGAATTTTTTGTGAATTTTGGGGATTTTTTGGGGGATTTTTGGGGAAATTTTAGTGAATTTTTGGAGATTTTTGAAGAATTTCTGGATAATTTTAGGGGTAAAATAAAACAAAATAAAGTAAAATAAAATAAAATAAAATAAAGGAAAATAAAGTTAAATAAAGAAAATAAAGAGAGTTTGTGGCGAATTTTTTGTGAATTTTGGGGATTTTTGGGGGAATTTTTGGGGATTTTTGGGGGGAATTTTGGGGAATTTTTAGAGAATTTTGGAGGCCAGTGACGGGAAATAATGGAAATAAAATAAAATAAAATAAAATAAAATAAAATAAAATTAAATTAAATTAAATTAAATAAAATAAAATTAAATAAAAGAAAAATAAAGAGACTTTTTTGGCTAATTTTTGTGAATTTTGGGGAATTTTTGGGGATTTTTGGGGATTTTGGGGAATTTTTAGAGAATTTTGGGGGAGTAAAATTAAAAAAAATAAAATAAAATTAAATAAAGAAAATAAAGAGAATTTTTTCATGATTTTTGGTGAATTTTGGGGATTTTTTTAGGTAATTTTGGGGAATTTTTCTGAAATTTTAGAGAATTTTAGCCAGAGACGGCAAATAATGGAAATAAAAAAAACAAAATAAATTAACTTAAATTAAAAAATACAAAAAGAAAATAAAGAGAATTTTTGGGCGACTTTTTTGTGAATTTTTTGTGAATTTTGGGGAATTTTTAGAGAATTTTGGGGGGAATTAAAATAAAAGAAAATAAAGGAAATAAAATTAAATAAAGAAAAATAAAGAGAATTTTTGCGGAATTTTTTGTGAATTTTGGGGGATTTTGGGGAATTTTTCTGGAATTTTGGAGGCCAGTGATGCGAAAATAATGGGAATAAAATAAAATAAGTTTAAATAAAATGAAATAAAATTTAAAAAAGAAAATAAAGAAAAATTAAGAGAATTTTGGACAATTTTTTGTGAATTTTGGGGCATTTTGGGGGAAATTTTGGGGATTTTGAAGCATTTTTGTGGAATTTTGGATGATTTTGGGGAAAAAAAATTAAAAAATAAAATAAAAATAAATAAAATTAAATAAAGAAAAACAAAGAGAATTTTTATGACTTTTGTGAATTTTGGGGAATTTTTTGGGGATTTTTGGGGGATTTTTGGGGAATTTTTAGAGAATTTTGGGGGGAAATAAAATTTAAAAAATAAAATTAAAAAAATAAAATTAAATAAAGAAAATAAAGAGAATTTTTCGCGATTTTTTTGTAGAATTTTGGGGATTTTTAGGTAATTTTGGGGAAGTTTTAGAGAATTTTTAGAGAATTTTTGGGGCCAGAGATCTAGAAAATAACAATGGAAATAAAAAATAAAAAAAAATAAAATGAAATTAATAAAGTTAAATAAAATTAAATAAAGAGAATTTTTGGCGAATTTTTTGTGAATTTTGGGGAATTTTTTGGGAAATTTTTGGGGAATTTTTAGAGAATTTTGGGGGGAAATTAAAGAAAATAAAATAAATAAAATAAAATAAAATATTGGAGGAATTTTTTTCTGAATTTTGGGGAATTTTTGGAGAAATTTTTGGGAATTTTAGGGAATAAATAAAATAAATTTTTGGGGGGAATTTAGGAAATTTTGGGGAATTTTTGGAGAAAATTCTCGAATTTTTTGGGATTTTTTTGGAATTTTTGGGGAAGTTTTGGGGAATTTTTTGGGAAATTTTGGGGGGAAATTGTGGAAAATTTAGAGAAAAAAATTTGGAAAAAAAATTGGGAATTTTGGGGCGAAATTGAAGAAATTTTGGGAAAAATTTGGGGAATTTTGGCCAAAAATTTGGGGGGAGTTTTGGGGAAATTTTTGGGGAAATTTTGGGATTTTCAGGAAATTCTTTAGGAGTGATTTTTGCGTAAAAAATGGGAATTTTTAGGGGAAAAAATCCAAAATTTTGGGTGGGAAAAATGGGAATTTTGGGATTTTTGGAGCAAAAAAAATCGGATTTTTGGGGAAAATTGGGGAATTTTAGGCAAAAAATTTGGGGATTTTTGGGGAAAAAAAGAGAATTTTTGGGGAAAAATTGGGGAATTTTTTGTCTAAAAATTTGATTTTTTTGGAGAAAAACTGGAATTTTGAGGTGCAAATATTTGGGCTTTTTGGGGAAAATTTGGGGATTTTGGGAGGATAAAAAAAATTTTTTTTGGGAGAAAAATGTTGATTTTAGGACGAAAAAATTTGAATTTTTGGGAGGAAAAAAATGGATTTTTTGGGGGATGGAAATTTTGGGGAAAATGTGGAAATTTTGGGGAAAAAAACCAAAATGAAATTAAATTTTAGGAAAATTTTGGGGAAATTTTTGGAAAAAAAGTGAAGAAAAAATTTGGGTCCAAAAAGTGAAATTTTGGGAAAAAAAAGGATTAAAAGAAAAAAAGGGAAAAAAATCCATTAAAAATAAAATTTAAAATTAAAAATAAAAAAAATGAATGAAAAATCTCAAGAAAATAATTTTTAAAACACCCTCAAAGGGCAAAAATTATTTTAAAAACTCCCAAAAATATTTTAAAAAAAATTTTAAAAAAATCTCAGAAAAATTTAAAAACCCAAAACTTGAGGAATCTCTCTCAAAAAAAGAAACCCCAAAAACCTGATAAAAAAATTCTAAAAAATTCCCTAAAACAAATTTAAAAACGCCCCCAGAACAATAAATTGGTGAAAATTGGTGAAAATTGAGAATTTTTGGGGCAATTTTTGGCGATTTTTGGAAAATTTGGTTGAGTTTCGGCCCTTTGTTGCCCCCCTCCCCTCCCTTCATCTTGCCGCCGCCAATCCCGTCCCGCCGCCCCCTCCCCCAGCGCGAACCCAAATCTTGTTGTTTTAACCCCAAATTTTTTAATTTTTTTAACAAAATTCGCTTTTTTTTCCGGCTTTTTTGCTGCGGCTTTTTCGGCGCTACTCCAGCGCAGGCTGTGTAGGCTCGCGCTAGGTCAGGTGTTGCCATGACGACAGCGCGGCGGGAAGGGGCGCGGCTTCCTTTAGTATCACCCAATCAGCGCGTGTCTCATCCACCAATCCGCAGCGGCGACACATCGCCTCCTCCCAACCAATCAGCGCGCATCGCGTTGATTGACAACTCACCCAACCAATAGCAGCGCGGTTTGAGAAGGAAAGAACCAATCAGCGCGTCGATGGCGGCACCGCTGCGCTGAGGAGAAAGGCGGGCAGAGGGATGGGGGAGGGTTCTGAGCTGCCGCCATCTTTGCTGCCGCGGCCTGGCGCTGCTGCCGCCGCCGCCGCCGCCCGGGGCTCGGGGAGGTCGCGGTGGAGGGGCGGCGTTGCTGTCGCGACACGGCGACAGGAGCGGCGGGAGGGGCGCGGTGTCGCGGGGAGCGGCGGGAAGGGGCGGCGGGCGCGGTTTGAAACGGGGGTGAGGGGTGAGGGGGTGGGGGGGAAAGGCTGCGTTGAGGGCGGCGCCGCCAGGGGGCGCCAAACGCCGGGATGGGCGGCGTGACGTCAGCGTGACGTCACCCACCCCCCCCCTCTTCCCTTCACATGACGTCATTCCAGATTCCCGGTGCTTCTCCCCCTCTCCAGCCGCCATGGAGTCGGGGATCCAAAGCGCCGCCGGAGGTGTGGATTTCTTTTATTTCGCTTTAATTCCGCTTGAATCTGGCTCAAAAATTAAAAATTGCCAAAAAAATGCCCTCAGAGCGACGCGATGACGTCAGACGACTTCGACATCGTCATCGAGGCCATGCTGGAGGCGCCCTACAAGAAGGAGGAGGTGAGAAAAATTCCCGAATTCGGGAAAAAATTTTATTCCCAATTTTCCCCCATTTCTGCCCTTTGCCCCCATTTCCCAAATTTTCCTTTTTTTGCCCCAAATTTTCCTTTTTTTGCCCCAAAATTCCCAAATTTTGTCCCAAATTTCCACTTTTTTGCTTCAAATTTCCCATTTTTCCTAAATTTTTCCTCATTTTTCTCCAATTTTCTCATTTTTCCCAAAGTTTTTTCCTTGGATTTCTTAAAATCCCAATTTTTGCCCCAAATTTCCCAATTTTTGCCCCAAATTTTCCCCAATTTTTCCCCAAATTTTTTCCCATTTTTCCCAAATTTTCTCATTTTTCTCTCCTTTTTTCCCAATTTTTTCCCTTTTTTTGGGTCAAATTTCCCAATTTTTTTCCCAATTTTTGGCCAATTTTTGCCCCAAATTTCCCATTTTTCCCAAATTTTTCCCCATTTTTTCTCCAATTTCCTCATTTTCCCAATATTTTTCCCTTGAATTTCTTAAAATTCCCAATTTTTGCCCCAAATTTTCCAATTTTTGCCCCAAATTTGCCCCAAATTTTCTCAAATTTTTTTCCCATTTTTACCCAAATTTTACCATTTTCCCCAAATTTTCCCATTTTTTCTCCTTTTTTTCCCAATTTTTTCCTTTTTTTTGTTCAAATTTCTCAATTTTTTCCCCAATTTTTCGTTTTGCCCCAAATTTCCCAAATTTTGCCCCAAATTTTCCCCATTTTTCCTCCAGTTTTCCCTTTTTCCCTTCAAATTTCCTCATTTTTGTCCCAAATTTTCTTATTTTTCCAAAATTTTTCCCTTTCATTTCTTAAAATTCCCAATTTTTTCCCAAATTTCCCAATTTTTACCCCAAATTTCCCAAATTTTGCCCCAATTTTCCCATTTTTACCCAAATTTCCCCAATTTTTCCCCCAAATTTCTCCATTTTAAATCCAATTTTTTCCCAAATTTTTTCTCTATTTTTTGCCCCAATTTTCCCCAAATTTTCCCAAATTTTTTCCCCAAATTTTCCCATTTTTCCCAAATTTTTCCCCATTTTTTTTTTTTTCCCAATTTTTTCCTTTTTTTTGTTCAAATTTTTCAATTTTTTTCTCAATTTTTCATCATGTTTCTCCCAAAATTTCCATTTTTTGCCCCAAATTTTTCCCAAATTTCCCCATTTTTGTCCCATTTTTTCCCAAATTTTCCCCAAATTTTTCCCATTTTTTCCCATTTTTAATCCAATTTTCCCCAAATCTTTTCTTAATTTTTCCCCAAATTTCTCCATTTTTAATCCAATTTTTTCCCAAGTTTTTTCTCAATTTTTGCCCCAATTTTCCCCAGATTTTCCCAAATTTTTCCCCAAATTTTCCCCAATTTTTCCCAGTTTTTCCCCATTTTTAATCCAGTTTTCCCCCAAATTTTTTCTTAATTTTTGTCCAAATTTCCCCAATTTTTCCCCAAATTTCTCCATTTTTAATCCAATTTTTTCCCAAGTTTTTTCTCAATTTTTGCCCCAATTTTCCCCAAATTTTCCCAAATTTTTCCCCAAATTTTCCTAAATTTTTCCCCATTTTTTCCCATTTTTAATCCAATTTTCCCCCAATTTTTTTCTTAATTTTTCCCCAAATTTTTCCATTTTAATCCAATTTTCCCCCAAACTTTTGCTCAATTTTTCCCCCAATTTTCACAAATTTTTTAAACCCCCCTCAAACTACCCCTAAAATCCCAAAATTCCCAAATTTTCCCAAATTTTAAAATAATTTTTAATTTTTTTGCACAATTTTTGCCAAATTCACGAAATTTTTTCTCATTTTTTCCAATTTTTTCCCAATTTTTTAAAATTTCTCCCAAATTTCCCCAATTTCCCTCCAACTCCTCCCAAAATTTTCCCCAAATTTTTTGGGAATTGCCAAATTTTGCCCAAATTTGCCCAAATTTTGGTTTTTTCCAGGCTCAGCCCGGCCCCTCCAAGGCCCAACAGGAGCCCCCGGCCCAGGTGAGAAATTTTTAAAGAATTTTGGGAATTTTGGGGAATTTTGGGGAATTTTTGGGAATTTTGGGGAATTTTTGGGGAATTTTGGGAATTTTTTTAGGAATTTTTTGGGATTTTTTTGGGTCTTCTGGGTGGGAATTTTTAGGAATTTTTTGGGGAATTTTGGGGAATTTTTTTGGGAATTTTTTGGGTATTTTGGGGAATTTTGGGGAATTTTTGTAGAATTTTTTTGGGAATACTTGGGGAATTTATTTGGATTATTTTGGGATGTTTTGGGGATTCTTGGGGGGTTTTTTGGGGTTTTTTTGGGAATTTTTTGGGGATTTTTTGGGATTATTTTGGGATGTTTTTGGGGATTATTTGGGAATTTTTTTGGGAATTTTTTTGGGATTTTTTGGGAATTTTCTGGGGTATTTTTGGGATTTTTTGGGGGATTTTTTTGGGTTTTTTTGGGAATTTTTAGGGATTTTTTTGGGCGATTTTTTTGGGATTTTGTTTGGAATTTTTTTGTGGTTTTTTTTGGGAATTTTGGGGATTATTTTGGGAATTTTTTGGGAATTTTTTGGAGATATTTTGGGGAATATTGGGGGATTTTTGGGAATATTTTGGGAATATTTTGGGGATTTTTTGGGAATATTTTCGGAATTTTTTGGGATTTTTTGGGGAATTTTGGGGAATATTTTGGGACTATTTTGGGAATTTTTGGGGAATTTTTTGGGAAAATTTGGGAAAATTTTGGGGATTTTTGGGGAATATTTTGGGAATATTTTCGGAATTTTTTTGGATTTTTTGGGGAATTTTTGGGGATTATTTTGGGGATTTTTTGGGAATATTTTGGGAATATTTTCGGAATTTTTTTGCATTTTTTGGGGATTTTTGGGGATTATTTTGGGCTGTTTCCCCTCCCCCGCAGCCGCCCCCGGAGGAGCCGAAGGAGCCAAAAAAGGAACCTGGGAGCAGGTGAGAGAATTTGGGGAAATTTGGGGAAATTTGGGGAGATTTGGGGAAAATTTGGGGAGAAATTTGGGGGATTTGGGGGAAATGTTTGGGAATTTTGGGGAAAATTTGGGGAAATTTGCAGAAATTTGGGAGAATTTTGGGGAAATTTGGGGGAATTTGGGGATTTTGGGGAAAATTTGGGAATTTTGGGGAATTTTTGGGGGAATTTGGGGAAATTTGGGGAAATTTTTGGGAATTTTGGGGAAATTTTGAGGAAAATTTTGGGGAATTTCGGGAATTTTTGGGGGAATTTGGGGAAAATTTGGGAAAGTTTTGGGGGAATTTGGGAAATTTTGGGGAAATTTTCGGAACTTTGGGGAAATTTGGGGATTTTGGGGAAAATTTGGGGAGAAAATTTGGGGAGAAAATTTGGGAATTTTGGGGGAAATTTGGGAATTTTTGGAGAATTTTTGGGAAATTTTGGGAGAAATTTGGGGAAATTTGGGGAATTTTGGGAATTTTGGGAGAAATTTGGGAATTTTGTGGGGAAATTTGGGGGAAATTTTGGGGGATTTTGGGGAAATTGGGAAATTTTTGGGAATTTTTGTGGAAATTTTGGTGGATTTTTGGGGGAAATTTGGGGGTTTGGGTGGGAAATTTGGGATTTTGGGAGTTTTGGGAATTTTTG
This sequence comes from Luscinia megarhynchos, assembly GCA_034336665.1. NCBI lineage: Eukaryota > Metazoa > Chordata > Aves > Passeriformes > Muscicapidae > Luscinia > Luscinia megarhynchos. The sequence goes on along the minus strand of JAPFBE010000069.1, from coordinate 228,641 downwards.
GGAATTTTTGGGGATTTTTTGGGAATTTTTGGGAATTTTTTTGTCCCAAATTCCAGCGGGAGGAAGAAGCGAAGCCGGAGCCGCGAGCACAGACACAGGTGGGAGAGTTTTTGGGGGAAATTTGGGGAATTTGGGGGAAATTTGGGGGATTTTGGGGAAATTTGGGAAATTCTGGGGAATTTTAGGGAATTTTTGGAAAAATTTTGCGGAATTTTTGGGGAATTTAGGGCAATTTTTTGGGAATTTTTGGGGAATTTTTGGGGAAATTTGGGGGATTTTGGGGGGATTTTTTGAGAATTTTTGGGGAAATTTTGGGGAATTTTTGGGGAATTTTTGGGGGAATTTTGTGGAATTTTTGGGGGAACTTTGGGGGTAATTTTTTGGGAAATTTTGGAGGAAATTTGGGAGAATTTTGGGGAATTTTTGGGGCATTTTTTGTGGAAATTTTGGGGAAAGTTTTTGGAATTTTTGGGGAATTTTTTGGGGAATTTTTGGAAAAATTTGGGGCAATTTTGGTAATTTTTGGGGAATTTTTGGAGGAATTTTGGGGGAATTTTGGGGAATTTTTGGGAAATTTGGGGGAATTTTTGGGGAATTTTTGGGAATTTTGGAGAAAATTTGGGGAATTTTTTTGGGAATCTTTGGGGAATTTTTGGGGGAATTTTGGGGGAATATTTTGAGAATTTTTGGGGAATTTTTGTGGAATTTTTTTTGGAATTTTAAGGGAATGTTTTGGGAAATTTTGGAGGAAATTTGGGAGAATTTTTGGGAATTTTTGGGGGAATTTTTGGGAATTTTTGGGGAATATTTTGGGGAATTTTTGGAAAAAATTTGGGCAATTTTGGGGAATTTTTTGGGAAATTTTGAGGGAATTTTGAAGGATTTTAAGGGAATTTTTTCGGGAATTTTTTGGAAAGTTTTGGAGGAAAATTGGGAATTTTGGGGAAATTTGGGGGAAGTTCTGGAGGATTTTAAGGGAATTTTTAGGGAATTTTTGGAGGAAATTTGGGAATTTCGGGAAATTTTTGGGGAATTGTTGGGGGAATTTTGGTGAATTTTTGGGGGAATTTTGCAAGAAAATTTTGTCGTTTTTGTGCTGATTTTTCGTGGTTTTTCCTCCCAATTTTTTCTGTTTTTGGGCCGATTTTGGGCTGATTTTTGGGTTGGGTTTTGGGCTGATTTTTTGTGATTTTTCGTCACAATTTTTTCGATTTTTGGGCTGATTTTTTTCTTGTTTTCCCTCCCAATTTTTCCTATTTTTGGGCCGATTTTTTTGGGATTTTCTCCCAATTTTTTCTCACAATTTTTTCTATTTTTGGGCTGATTTTTTGTGATTTTTCTTCCCAATTTTTTCGATTTTTGGGCCGATTTTGGGCCGATTTTTGGGTTGGGTTTTGGGCTGATTTTTTGTGATTTTTCCTCCCAGTTTTTTCTATTTTTGGGCCGATTTTTTTGGGATTTTCTCCCAATTTTTTCCCACAATTTTTTCTATTTTTGGGCCGATTTTTTGTGATTTTTTTTCTCCCAATTTTTTCTGTTTTTGGGCTGATTTTTGGGCTGATTTTTTGTGATTTTCTCGTCACAATTTTTTCTATTTTTGGTCTCATTTTTTCTCACATTTGTTTCTATTTTTGGGCTGATATTTTGTGACTTTTTTTCTCCCGATTTTTTCTATTTTTGGGGCAGTTTTTGGGCTGATTTTTTTCTTGTTTTCCCTCCCAATTTTTTCTATTTTTGGCCTGATTTTTTTCTTTTTTTCCCTCACATTTTTTCTATTTTTGGGCTGATTTTTGGGGCGATTTTTCTGGGATTTTCTCCCGATTTTTCTCACATTTTTTTCTATTTTTGGGCTGATTTTTGGGCTGATTTTTCTGGAATTTTTTCCTAATTTTTCGTTACAATTTTTTCTATTTTTGGGCTGATTTTGGGCTGATTTTTGGCTGATTTTTGGGCTGATTTTTCTAGGATTTTCTCCCAATTTTTTCTCATTTTTTTCTATTTTTGGGCCGATTTTTTGTGATTTTTTTTCTCCCAATTTTTTCTATTGTTGGGCTGATTTTTCTGGGATTTTCTCCCGATTTTTTCTCACAATTTTTTCTATTTTTGGGCTGATTTTTTGTGATTTTTTTTCTCCAAATTTTTTCTATTTTTGGGCTGATTTTTTGTGATTTTCCCTCCCAATTTTTTCTATTTCTGGGCTGATTTTTTCCTGATTTTTCATCCCGATTTTTTCTATTTTTGGACTGATTTTTGGGCTGATTTTTCTGGGATTTTTTCCAGATTTTTCCTCCCAATTTTTTCTATTTTTGGGCCGATTTCTGGGCTGATTTTTGGGCTGATTTTTTGTGATTTTTTTCTCCCAATTTTTTCTATTTTTGGGGTTATTTTTGGGCTGATTTTTTTCTTATTTTCCCTCCGAATTTTTTCTATTTTTGGGCCGCTCTTTGGGCCGATTTTTGGGCTGATTTTTGGGCTGATTTTTCTGGGATTTTTTCTCCATTTTTCTCACAATTTTTTCTATTTTTGGGCCGATTTTTGGGCCGATTTTTCTGGGATTTTTTTCTGGTTTTTTCTCACAATTTTGGGTATTTTTGGGCTGATTCCTGCTCCCAATTTTTGGTCTCTAACCCCAATTTTTTCCCCCCAGCCGCAGCCGTGACCGGGACCGGGAGCGGCGCCGCCGGTTCCTCATTTTTCATCACAATTTTTTCTATTTTCGGGCCGATTTTTCTGTGATTTTTTCCCAATTTTTCCTCACAATTTTGGGTATTTTTGGGCTGATCTTTCCTCCCAATTATTTTTTTTTGGTATTTTTCCCCGCCAGCCGCAGCCGTGACCGGGACCGGGAGCGGCGCCGCCGGTTCCTCATTTTTCATCACAATTTTTTCTATTTTTGGGCTGATTTTTCTGCGATTTTTTCCAGGTTTTTCCTCACAATTTTGGGTATTTTTGGACTGATTTTTGCGCTGATTTTTTTTATTTTTTTGTGATTTTTTTTTGATCTCTAACCCCAATTTTTCCCCCCCAGCCGCAGCCGTGACCGGGACCGGGAGCGGCGCCGCCGGTTCCTCATTTTTCATCACAATTTTTTTGTATTTTCGGGCTGATTTTTTTGTGATTTTTTCCCAATTTTTCCTCACAATTTTGGGTATTTTTGGGCTGATTCCTGCTCCCAATTTTTGGTCTCTAACCCCAAATTTTCCCCCCCAGCCGCAGCCGTGACCGGGACCGGGAGCGGCGCCGCCGCAGCCGCAGCCGCCGCAGCCGCCACCGGAGCCGCAGCCGCGAGCGCAGGAGGAGCCGCAGCCGCAGCCGGGAGCGACGCAGGGACGAGAGGAGCAGGTGGGGAGCCAAAAATATCCCAAAAATATCCAAAATTCGGGTAAAAAGTGTCCAAAAAATGGAGGTTTTGGGGTCTGGGAGCCGCAGCCGCGAGCGCAGGAGGAGCCGCAGCCGCAGCCGGGAGCGACGCAGGGAGGACAGGAGCAGGTGGGGAGACAGAAATATCCAAAATATCCAAAATTTGGGTAATAAATGTCCCAAAAATGTCTGAAATTTGGGGTTAAAAATGGAGATTTTGGGGTCTGGGAGCCGCAGCCGCAGCCGGGACAGACGCAGGGAGGACAGGAGCAGGTGGGAGAGACAGAAATACCCAAAATTTGGGGTTAAAATATCTCAAAAATGTTCCAAAAATGTCCAGAAAATATTCCAAAAATATCCCGAAAATATTCTAGAAATATCCCAGAAATGTCCCAAAAATATCTCAAAAATATCTCGGAGATATTGAAAAAATATTCCGGAAATGTCATAAAAATATCTCAAAAATATCCCAAAAATATCTCAAAAATATCCCAAAAATATCTCAAAAATATCCCAAAAATATTTCAAAAATATCCCAAAAATATCTCAAAAATGTCCAAAAAATATTACAGAAATATTTAAAGAACAACCCAAAAATATCCAAAAAAAATCTCAAAAATATCCCAAAAATATCCCAAAATATCCAAAATTTGGGGTTAAACTATCCCAAAAATGGGAAATTTGGGGTTAAAAATGGAGATTTTGGGGTCTGGGAGCCGCAGCCGGGACAGACGCAGGGAGGACAGGAGCAGGTGGGGGACAGAAATACCCCAAAAATATCCCAAAAATGTCTCAAAAATGTCCCAAAAATATCTCGAAAATATATCAAAAATATTCCAAAAATATCTCAAAAATGTCTAAAAAATATTCTAAAAATATCTCAAAAATATCCGAAAAATATTAGAGAAATATCCCAAAAATATCCAAGAAATATCTGAAAAGTAACCTAAAAATGTCCCAAAAATATCCTAAAAATATCTCAAAAATATCTCAAAAATGTCCCAAAACTATCACAAAAATATCCTAAAAATGTCCCAAAAATATGCCAGAAATATCGAAAAAATATGCAAGAAATATCGCAAAAATATCTCAAAAATATCCAAAAAATATCCCAAAAATATCCGAAAAATATCCCAGAAATATCACAAAAATATCCCAGAAATATCACAAAAATATCCCAAAAATGTCCTAAAAATATCCTAAAAATGTCCCAAAAATATTCTAAAAATAACTCAAAAATGTCCCAAGAATGTCTCAAAAAATCCCAGAAATATCAAAAAAATTTCCTAAAAATATCCCAGAAATATCCAAAAAATTTCCCAAAAATATCTCAAAAATATCCTGAAAATGTCTCAAAAATAACTCAAAAGTATCCCAGAAATATCCCAAAAATATCCCAAAAATATCCCAAAAATATCCCAAAAATATCCCAGAAATATCCTAAAAATATCCGAAAAATATCCTAAAAATGTCTCAAAAATGTCTGAAATTTGGGGTTAAAAATGGAGATTTTGGGGTCTGGGAGCCGCAGCCGCAGCCGGGACAGACGTAGGGAGGACAGGAGCAGGTGAGAGAGGGAAAAATATCCCAAAATGTCACAAAAATATCCAAAAAATATCCTAAAAATATCCTAAAAATACCCCCAAAATATCTCAAAAATATCCCAAACATATCTCAAAAATATCACAAAAGTATTCAAAAAATATCTCAAAAATATCTCAGAAATATTACAGAAATGTCCCAGAAATATCCCAAAAAAATCTGAAAAATGTCCCAGAAATATCCCGAAAATATCTCAAAAATATCCCAAAAATATCCTAAAAATATCCCAAAAATATCCCAAAAATATCCCAAAAATATTTCAAAAATAAGACAGAAATATCCCAGAAATATCACAAAAATATCCAAAAAATATCCTAAAAATTTCCCAAAAATATAGAAAAAATCTGAAAAATATCCTAAAAATATCCCAGAAATGTCCCAAAAATTTCCCAGAAATATCCCAAAAATGTCCCAAAAATAGCTCAAAAATATCTCAAAAATATCCCAAAAATATCCTGAAAATATCCGAAAAATATCCTAAAAATATCCAAAAAATACCTCAAAAATTTCCCAAAAAATTTCCAAAAAATATCCCAAAAATGTCCCAAAAATATCCCAGAAATATTCAAAAAATATTCTAGAAATATCCGAAAAATATCCGAAAAATATCCAAAAAATATCCAAAAAATATCTCAAAAATATCCCAAAAATGTCCCAAAAATATCTCAAAAATTTCCCAAAAATATCCCAAAAATATCCCAAAAAATCTCAAAAACATCCCAAAAAAATCTCAAAAATATCCCAAAAATATCCCAAAAATTTCGAAAAAATCTCAAAAATATCCTAAAAATATCCAAAAATTTTCCAAAAATATCCCAAAAATTTCCCAAAAATATCCCAAAAATATCCCAAAAATTTCCCAAAAATATCCAAAAAATTTCCCAAAACTTTCCCAAAAATATCCAAAAAATTTTCCAAAAATATCCCAAAAATATCCCAAAAATTTCGAAAAAATCTCAAAAATATCCTAAAAATATCCAAAAATTTTCCAAAACTATCCCAAAAATTTGCCAAAAATTTCCCAAAAATATCCCAAAAATTTTCCTAAAAATATCCCAAAAATTTCCCAAAAAATCTCAAAAATTTCCCAAAAATATCCCAAAAATTTCCCAAAAATATCCCAAAAATTTCCCAAAAATATCCCAAAAATTTTCCCAAAAATACCCCAAAAATTTCCCAAAAATATCCCAAAAATATCCCAAAAAATCTCAAAAACATCCCAAAAATATCCCAAAAATCTCCCAAAAAAAATCCCAAAAATCTCAAAAAAAAAATTCCCAAAAATTCATTTTGCCAAAATTTGGGGGATTTGACCCAAAATTCCCGAATAATTTTTGGGATTTTGCCAAAATTTGGGGGATTTGACCCAAATTTCGCCCCCAGGCGCCGCTTTGGGCACAGCAAGAGCCCCTTGTACCGGGAGAAGAGCCCCAACAGGTGAGAGGTTTGGGGGGAAAAAGGGCGATTTTGGGCAAAAAGGGGAATTTGGGAAAATTGGGGAAAAAATTGGGAATTTTTGGGAAAAAATTTGGGGATTTTTGGGGAAAAAATGGGAATTTTTGGGGAAAAAATGGGATTTTTAGGGGAAAAAATTGGAAATTTTTGGTTTAAAAATGAATTTTTGGGAGGTTTTTTTGGGGAAAAAACGGGGATTTTGGGCAAAAAGGGAAATTTGGGATTTGGGGGAAAAAATTTGGGGATTTTGGGAAAAAAAATGGGAATTTTTGGGATAAAAAATGGGATTTTTAGAGGAAAAAATTGATTTTTTTGGTGGTAAAATGGGAAATTTTGGGGTGAAAAACGGGGATTTTGGGCAAAAAGGGAAATTTGGGAATTTTTGGGGAAAAAAAAGGGATTTTTGGGGAAAAAAACGGGAATTTTTGGTTAAAAAATTGAATTTTTTGGGGTTTTTTGGGGAAAAAAATGGGAATTTTTGGGGAAAAAAAAGGGATTTTTGGGAAAAAAAATTGGGAATTTTTGGTTTAAAAATTGAATTTTTTGGGGTTTTTTGGGGAAAAAAATGGGAATTTTTGGGGGAAAAAATGGGAAATTTTGGTAAAAAAATGAGATTTTTTGGGGGAAAAATGGGGATTTTGGGCAAAAAGGGAAATTTGGGAAATTGGGGAAAAAATTTGGGAATTTTTGGGGGAAAGAATGGGATTTTTAGGGGAAAAAATTGATTTTTTTTGGTGGTAAAATGGGAAATTTTGGGGTGAAAAACGGGGGTTTTGGGCAAAAAGGGGAATTTGGGATTTGGGGGAAAAAAATTGGGATTTTTGGGAAAAAATTGGAAATTTTTGGTTTAAAAATGAATTTTTGGGAGGTTCTTTTGGGGAAAAAATGGGGATTTTGGGCAAAAAGGGAAATTTGGGATTTGGGGGAAAAAATTTGGGGATTTTGGGAAAAATGGGGATTTTTGGGATAAAGAATGGGATTTTTAGGGGAAAAAATTGATTTTTTTGGTGGTAAAATGGGAAATTTTGGGGTGAAAAACGGGGATTTTGGGCAAAAAGGGGAATTTGGGATTTGGGGGAAAAATTGGGGATTTTGGGGAAAAAATTGGGGATTTTTGGGGAAAAAATTGGGGATTTTTGGGGAAAAAATGGGATTTTTAGGGGAAAAAATTGAATTTTTTTTGGTGGTAAAATTTGGATTTTTGGGGTGAAAAACGGGGGTTTTGGGCAAAAAGGGAAATTTGGGAATTTTGGGGAAAAATTTTGGGAGTTTTTGGGAAAAAATCGGAATTTTGGGAAAAAAATGGGATTTTTTGGTTAAAAAATGGGATTTTTAGGGGAAAAAATTCTTTTTTTTTGGTGGTAAAATGGGAAATTTTGGGGTGAAAAACGGGGATTTTGGGCAAAAAGGGGAATTTGGGGTTTGGGGAAAAAATTGGGAATTTTTGGAAAAAAAACGGGAATTTTTGGGGAAAAAATGGGATTTTTAGGGAAAAAAATTGGAAAATTATTTAAAAAATGAGATTTTATGGGGGGAAAAAACGGGGATTTTGGGCAAAAAGGGAATTTTGGGAAATTCGGGGAAAAAATTGGGAATTTTTGGGCAAAAAATTGGGGATTTTTGGGAAAAAAATGGGAATTTTTGGGGAAAAAATTTGGGAATTTTTGGGGAAAAATACTGATTTTTTTTGGTGGTAAAATGGGAAAATTTGGGGTGACAAACGGGGATTTTGGGCAAAAAGGGGAATTTGGAATTTGGGGGGAAAAATTGGGGATTTTTTGAGAAAAAAATGGGAATTTTTGGTTAAAAAATGGGATTTTTAGGGGAAAAAATTGATTTTTTTTGGTGGTAAAATGGGAAATTTTTGGTGGGAAAATGGGGATTTTTTTGGGGTGAAAAACGGGGGTTTTGGGCAAAAAGGGAAATTTGGGATTTTGGGAAAAAATTTCGGGATTTTTGGGGAAAAAAAAATGGGAATTTTTGGTTAAAAAATGGGATTTTTAGGGGAAAAAATTGATTTTTTTGGTGGTAAAATGGGGATTTTTGGGGTGAAAAACGGGGATTTTGGGCAAAAAGGGAAATTGGGGAAAATGGGAATTTTGGGGAAAAAATTTGGGGATTTTTGGGAAAAAAAATGGGAATTTTTGGGAAAAAAAAAATGGGATTTTTAGGGGAAAAAATTGATTTTTTTGGCAATTCTTTGAGGATTTTTGGGATTTTTTTGTCAATTTTTTTGTCAATTTTTGGTCAATTTTTTTGTCAAATTTGGGTCATTTTTGGGTCAATTTTTTGTCAATTTTGGGTCAATTTTGGGTCGATTTTGGTCGTTTTCGCCTCGATTTTCACTGAATTTTCTGCGATTTTTTCCGGGTTTTTTTGGGAATTTTTTGTCAATTTTTTGGTAAATTTTTGGCCACTTTTGGGTCTATTTCTGATTAATTTTGGGTCCATTTTAGGTCGATTTTGGGTCGATTTTGGATCAATTTTGGGTCAATTTTGGTCGTTTTTGCCTCGATTTTTGCCGAATTTTCTGCGATTTTTTCGGGGTTTTTTGGGGAATTTTTTGTCAATTTTTTTGTAAATTTTTGGTCAATTTTGGGTTAATTTTGGGTTAATTTTGGGTCCGTTTTGGGTCAATTTTGGATCCATTTTGGGTCAATTTTGGGCCGATTTTCATCGTTTTTACCTCAATTTTTGCCGAATTTTCTGCGATTTTTTCCGGGTTTTTGGGGGATTTTTTTGTCAATTTTTTTGTAAATTTTTGGCCACTTTTGGGTTAATTTTTGGTTAATTTTGGGTCCATTTTGGGTCGATTTTGGGTCAATTTTGGGTCAATTTTGGCTCAATTTTGGGTCGATTTTGCTCATTTTCACCTCGATTTTCGCCGAATTTTTTTGCGATTTTCGCCGAATTTTCTGCGATTTTTTCCGGGTTTTTTTTGGGTTTTTTGGGGACATTTTGGGGACATTTTTGGAACATTTTGGGATTGTTTTTGTGCCCCCAGGGAGCCGCTGGGCTCGCTGAGCCCCGAGGACAGAAACATTCTTGGGGCAGTTCCTGCTCATGTTTTTACCTGTTTTGGGCCAATTTTGGGTCAATTTTGGGTCAATTTCGGTTCTTTTTTCACAGAATTTTTTGGGAATTTTTTGGGGATTTTTGGGATTTTTTTGTCAATTTTTTTGTTATTTTTTGGTCAATTTTGGGTCGATTTTGACTCAATTTTGGGTCGATTTTGGTCGTTTTCGCCTCGATTTTCGCTGAATTTTTTGGGATTTTTTCCGGGTTTTTTTGGGAATTTTTTGTCAATTTTTTTGTAAATTTTGGGTCTATTTTGGGTCGATTTTGGGTCCATTTCTGATTAATTTTAGGTCGATTTTGGGTCGATTTTAGGTCAATTTTGACTCAATTTTGAGCCGATTTTCATCGTTTTTACCTCGATTTTCGCCGAATTTTCTGCGATTTTTTTCGGGTTTTTTTGTAAATTTTTTGTCAATTTTTTTGTCAATTTTTGGCCACTTTTGGGTTAATTTTTGGTTAATTTTAGGTCGATTTTGGGTCAATTTTGGGTCAATTTTGACTCAATTTTGGGTCGATTTTGCTCATTTTCACCTCGATTTTCGCCGAATTTTTTTGCGATTTTCGCCGAATTTTCTGCGATTTTTTCCGGGTTTTTTTTGGGTTTTTTGGGGACATTTTGGGGACATTTTGGAACATTTTGGGATTGTGTTTTTGCCCCCAGGGAGCCGCTGGGCTCGCTGAGCCCCGAGGACAGAAACATTCTTGGGGCAGTTCCTGCTCATGTTTTTACCTGTTTTGGGCCAATTTTGGGTCAATTTTGGGTCAATTTTGGTTCTTTTTTCACAGAATTTTTTGGGAATTCCTTGGGGATTTTTGGGATCTTTTTGTCAATTTTTTTGGTATTTTTTGGTCAATTTTGGGTCCATTTTTTATTAATTTTGGGTGAATTTTGGGTCGATTTTCATCGTTTTCGCTTCTATTTCCACTGAGTTTTTGAGAAATTTCTTGGTGATTTTTGTGAATTTTTTGGGAATTTCAAATCAACTTTTGGGTCAATTTTTGGTTAATTTTAGGTCGATTTTGGGTCGATTTTAGGTCAATTTTGACTCAATTTTGAGCCGATTTTCATCGTTTTTACCTCGATTTCTGCCGAATTTTCTGCGATTTTTTCCGGGTTTTTTTGGGAATTTTTTGTCAATTTTTTTGTCAATTTTTGGCCACTTTTGGGTTAATTTTTGGTTAATTTTAGGTCGATTTTGGGTCAATTTTGGGTCAATTTTGACTCAATTTTGGGTCGATTTTGCTCATTTTCACCTCGATTTTCGCCGAATTTTCTGCGATTTTTTCCGGGTTTTTTTTGGGTTTTTTGGGGATATTTTGGGGACATTTTGGGAAGGTTTTGGGATTGTTTTTGTGCCCCCAGGGAGCCGCTGGGCTCGCTGAGCCCCGAGGAGAGGGACGCCCGCACCGTGTTCTGCATGCAGCTCGCCGCGCGCATCCGGCCCCGCGACCTCGAGGATTTCTTCTCGGCCGTGGGCAAGGTCAGGGGAGAAAAAATCCCCAAAACATCCCCAAAACATCCCCAAAACATCCCCAAAAATTCTCCAAAAAATCTAGAAAAGATCCTCAAAAAATCAGAAAAAAATCCCGAAAAAATCAGAAAAAAATCCCGAAAAAATCAGAAAAAAATCCGCAAAAAATTCTTTAAAAACCAGAAAAAAATCCCTAAAAATCAGAAAAAAATCTCCAAAAATCCCCCAAAAAATCAGAAAAAAATCAGAAAAAATTCAGAAAAAAATCCCGAAAAAATCAGAAAAAAATCCCGAAAAAATCAGAAAAAAATCCTGAAAAAGCCCAAAAAAATGAGAAAAAACCCCCGAAAAATCCCCAAAATATGAGAAAAAAATCCCCAAAAAATTCTAATAAAATCACTAAAAGTCGTTAAAAAAATCACCAAAAAATCCCCCAAAAATCCTCAAAAAAATCCCCAAAAATCGAGAAAAAATTCCCCAAAAAATCCCGAAAAAATCGCCAAAAAATCCCCCCAGGACCTCGAGGATTTCTTCTCGGCCATGGGCAAGGTCAGGGGGGGAGAGAAAACCCAAAAATATAAAATTTGGGGACAAAAAAATTTATTAAAAAAATTTAAAAATTAAAATTTGGGGAAAAAATCGTATTTACAAAAAATCTCCCAAAAAAATCCGCTAAAAATCGCCAAAAAATCGCCAGAAAATCCTTTAAAAAATCGCCAAAAATTCTCAAAAAAGATGAGGAAAAAATCCCAATAAATCTCCCAAAAATCTTTAAAGAATCACAAAAAATCCCTAAAAAATCCCCCAAAAATTGCCCAAAAATTCTTCAAAAAATCCAGTAAAAAACCTCCAAAAATCCTCAAAAATCGTTTAAAAATCCCTAAAAAAATCCCCCAAAAATCCCCCGAAAATTGTTTAAAAATCTCAAAAAATCTGCAAGAAATCCTTCAAAAATTCCGAAAAAATTCCCCAAAAATTGCCCAAAAATTCTCCAAAAAATCCCCAAAAAATCAGAAAAAAATCCCAAAAAAATCGCTAAAAAAATCCCAAAGATTCTCCAAAAAATCGCAAAAAAACCCTGAAAAAAATCCCCAAAAATTCCTGAAAAAACTCCAAAAAATCCCCCAAAAATCTGTAAAAAATCCCCAAAAAATCACCCAAAAACCCCCAAAAATTCTCCGAAATATCCAGAAAAGATCCCCAAAAAATCAGAAAAAAATCCCAAAAAAATCGCTAAAAAAATCCCAAAGATTCTTCAAAAAATCGCAAAAAAACCTGAAAAAAATCCTCCAAAATTATCCAAAAAATCCTTAAAAAATTGAGAAAAAATTAACAAAAAAATCCCGAAAAAAATCCTCAAAAATCCCCAAAAAATCTTTTAAAAGTCAGAAAAAAATCCCCAAAAAATCCCCAAAAAATCAGAAGAAAAACCCCCAAAAAATCCTCAAAAAATCCCCCAAAAAATCCTTTAAAAGTCTCTAAAAAATCCCCAAAAAATCATCAAAAAATCACTCAAAAATCCCAAAAAAACACCCAAAAAATCTCCAAAAAATCCCGAAAAAAACCCCAAAAAATCCCCAAAAAATCCCCCCGTGACCTCGAGGATTTCTTCTCGGCCGTGGGCAAGGTCAGGGGGGGAGAGAAAACCCCAAAAATTGCCCAAAAATTGCCCTAAAATTGCCCAAAAATTCTCCAAAAAATCCCCAGAAATTCAGAAAAAAATTCAGAAAAAATTCCCAAGAAAATCCCCAAAAAATCAGAAAAAAATCCCCAAAAATCAAGAAAAAAATTCTGAAAAATTCCTGAAAAAATCCCCAAAAAACCCTTAAGAAATATTTTTAAAATTCTCGAAAAAATCCTTTAAAATCCCCAAAAAATTCTTTCGAAAAAAAAAACTCTTAAAAAAATCCTTAAAAAAATCCCTAAAAAATCAGAAGAAAGTCTTTAAAAAATCAGAAAAAAAATCCCAAAAAATTCTAAAAAAAATCCCCAAAAAATCCTCAAAAAAATCCCCAAAATATCCAGAAAAAATTCCCCAAAAACTCCCCAAAATATCCAGAAAAAAACCAGAAAAAAATCTCTAAAAAATCCCAAAAACTCCCCCCAGGACCTCGAGGATTTCTTCTCGGCCGTGGGCAAGGTCAGGGGGGGAGAGAAAACCCCAAAAATTGCCCAAAAATTGCCCTAAAATTGCCCAAAAATTCTCCAAAAAATCCCCAGAAATTCAGAAAAAATTCAGAAAAAATTCAGAAAAAAATCAGAAAAAAATCCCCAAAAAATCGCTAAAAAAACCTCAAAGATTCTCAAAAAAATCGCAAAAAAAAACCTGAAAAAAATCCCCAAAAATTCCAAAAAAATCTCCAAAAAATCCCCAAAAAATCTGTAAAAAATCCCCGAAAAATCACCAAAAAATCCCCCAAAAATCCTAAAAAATCACCCAAAGAAATCTCCAAAAAATCCAGAAAAAAACCAAAAAAAATCCCTAAAAAATCCCCCCATGACCTCGAGGATTTCTTCTCGGCCGTGGGCCAAGGTCAGGGGGGGAGAAAAAAAAACCAAAAATTGCCCAAAAATTGTCCAAAATTTCTCCAAAAAATCACTGAAAAATCAGAAAAAATTCAGAAAAAATTCAGAAAAAATTCCCCAAAAAATCCCCCCAGGACCTCGAGGATTTCTTCTCGGCCGTGGGCAAGGTCAGGGGGGAGGAAACACCCCAAAATATTCCCAAAAAAGCCCAAAAATTGTCCAAAAATTTTCCAAAAAATCCAGAAAAGATCCCCAAAAAATCAGAAAAAAATCCCAAAAAATCGCTAAAAAAATCCCAAAGATTCTCAAAAAAATCGCAAAAAAACCCTGAAAAAAACCCCCCAAGATTTCCTAAAAAATCTCCAAAAAGTCCCAAAAAAACCTGTAAAAAATCCCCAAAAAATCACCCAAAAATCCCCAAAAACTCTCCAAAAAATCCAGAAAAGATCCCCAAAAAATCAGAAAAAAATCCCAAAAAAATCGCTAAAAAAATCCCAAAGATTCTCAAAAGAATCGCAAAAAAACCCTGAAAAAAATCCCCAAAAGTTCCTAAAAATTCTCCAAAAAAATCCCCAAAAAATCTGTAAAAAATTCCTAAAAAATCACCAAAAAACCCCCAGAAGATCAGAAAAAAATCCCAAAAAATGCCCAAAAAATATCAAAAAAACCAGGAAAAAAATCCTGAAAAATCCCAAAAAAATCAGAAAAAAATCCCCAAAAATCCGAAAAAAATCCCAATAATTCCCCAAAAAATCCCAAAAAATCAGAAAAAAAATCCCAAAAAATCCCAAAAAATCAGAAAAAAATCCCCAAAAAATCTATTTAATTTTTTATTAATTTTCTATAAATTTAACCCTTTATTCCCCTGCCAGGTCCGCGATGTCAGGATCATCTCGGACCGGAATTCCCGCCGCTCCAAGGGCGCCAAAAACCCCCAAAAAATCCCCAAAAATCTCCAAAAAATCAGAAAAAAATCCCCAAAAAATCAGAAAAAAATCCCCAAAAATCCTTTAAAAATCCCCAAAAAATCCGAAAAAAATCCCAAAAAAATCAGAAAAAAATCAGAAAAAAATCTCAAAAAATCCCCAAAAAATCAGAAAAAAATCAGAAAAAATTCCCAAAAAATCCCCAAAAAATCAGAAAAAAAATCCCCAAAAATTCTCTTTAAATTATTAATAATTTTATCTGTATTTAACCCTTTATTCCCCCCAGGTCCGTGATGTCAGGATCATCTCGGACCGGAATTCCTGGTGCTCCAAGGGCGCCCAAAACCCCCAAAAAATCACTAAAAAATCAGAAAAAAATCCCAAAAAATCCTCAAAAAATCCCCAAAAAATCAGAAAAAAATCCCCCCAAAATTAGAAAAAAATCAGAAAAAATGCCCAAAAAAAATTCCCAAAAAATCAGAAAAAATCCCCAAAAATCAGAAAAAAATCCCAAAAAAATCAGAAAAAAATCCCCAAAAAATCAGAAAAAATCCCGAAGAAATCATAAAAAAATCCCCAAAAAATAAAAAAAAAAATCCCCAAAAAATCAGAAAAAATCCCGAAAAAATCAGAAAAAAAATCAGAAAAAAATCCCGAAAAATCCCAAAAAATCCCCAAAAAATCCCTAAAAATCCCCCGAAAATCTCCAAAACATCAGAAAAAAATCCCCAAAAAAATCAGAAAAAAATCCCGAAAAAATCAGAAAAAAATCCGAAAAAAACCCCAAAAAATCCCAAAAAATCCCCAAAAAAATCTATTTAATCTTTTATTAATTTTACATAAATTTAACCCTTTATTCCCCCCAGGTCCGTGATGTCAGGATCATCTCTGACAGGAACTCCCGCCGCTCCAAGGGCATCGCCTACGTGGAGTTCTGCGAGATCCAGTCGGTGCCTTTGGCCATCGGCCTGACGGGGCAGCGCCTGCTGGGCGTGCCCATCATCGTCCAGGCCTCCCAGGTGAGAGCACGGGGCTTGGGGAGGCTTGGGGATTTTTGGGGATTTTTTGGGGATTTTTTAGAGATTTTTGGGGATTTTTTTGGGATTTTTTGGCTTTTTTTTGAGGTTTTTTAGCGATTTTTTTGGGGTTTTTTAAGGGATTTTTTGGGGTTTTTTGGGATTTTTTAGGGGTTTTTTGGGATTTTTTAGGGGATTTTTTGGGGATTTTTTCGGGTTTTTTGGGGATTTTTTGGGGATTTTTTGGGGATTTTTTCAGAGTTTTTTGAGGGTTTTTTGGGGATTTTTTGAGGTTTTTTGGGATTGTTTTAAGGGTTTTTTTTAAATTTTTTTGGGATTTTTTAAGGATTTTTTGGGGGCTTTTTGAAGTTTTTTTGGGGGATTTTTCGAGTTTTTTCTGGATTTTTTAAGAATTTTTGGGGGATTTTTTGGGATTTTTTGGGAGATTTTTGGGGATTTTTTGGGGATTTTTTCGGGTTTTTTGGGGATTTTTTGGGGATTTTTTGGAAATTTTTGGGGGATTTTTTGAGGATTTTTTTGATGATTTTTTGGGGATTTTTTAAGGATTTTTTGGGATTTTTAAGGGGTTTTTTTGAATTTTTTGGGTTTTTTTTAAGCATTTTTTAGGGATTTTTTTGGGTTTTTAAAGGATTTTTTAGGGATTTTTTGGAGATTTTTTGGGGATTTTTTGGGGGATTTTTTGGAATTTTTGTGGGGATTTTTTAAGAGTTTTTTGGGGATTTTTTAAGAATTTTTTGGGGATTTTTTGGGATTTTTTTGAATTTTTTTGGGATTTTTTGGGGATTTTTACGGGATTTTTTAAGATTTTTTGGGGATTTTTTGGGGATTTTTTGGGGATTTTTTTAAGGGTTTTTTGGGGGTTTTTTAAGGATTTTTTGCGATTTTTTAAGAGTTTTTTTGAGGATTTTTTGGGGATTTTTGGGGATTTTTTGGGAGATTTTTGGGGATTTTTTGGGGGTTTTTTCGGGTTTTTTGGGGATTTTTTGGGGATTTTTGGGGATTTTTTGGGGGATTTTTTGGGAGATTTTTGGGGATTTTTTGGGGATTTTTTCGGGTTTTTTGGGCATTTTTTGGGCATTTTTTGGGATTTTTTAAGAGGTTTTTGGGGTTTTTTTAAGGATTTTTTGGGATTTTTAGGGAGGTTTTTTTGAGTGGATTTTTGGGTCAAATTTTACCATTTTTGGCTGGAATTTTTACCATTTTTGGATGAATTTTTGAGTGGAATTTTTTCCATTTTTGGGTGGAATTTTTCCATTTTTGGGTCACTTTTGGATGTAATTTTTTTTCCATTTCTGCTTGAAATTTTTTTCCATTTTTGGGTGGAATTTTTCCATTTTTGGGTCACTTTTGGATGTAATTTTTTCTCCATTTCTGCTTGGAATTTTTTTTCCATTTTTGGGTGGAATTTCCCCATTCCTGGCTCATTCCTGGCTCATTTTTTATCGGATTTCCTCCATTTTTTCCCCCTTTTTCCCCATTTTCCCCCCTCCCCTCCCCGTTTTTCCCCCTTTCCTCCCGTTTTTGCCCATTTTCCCCCTTTCTCACCCCAAATTTCGCCCCCCCAGGCCGAGAAGAACCGCCTGGCTGCCATGGCCGCCCCCCTGCAGAAGGGCTCGGGGGGGCCCCTGCGGCTCTACGTGGGGTCCCTGCACTGCAACATCACCCAGGACATGCTCAGGGGCATCTTCGAGCCCTTTGGCAAGGTGGGCGGGAGAAAATTGGGGAATTTGGGGGAAAAAATGGGAAAATTTGGGGGGAAAAACGGAGAAAAAATGGGAAAATTTGGGGTAAAAAGGGGGTAAAATGGGGTAAAATGGGGTAAAAATGGGTAAAAATGGGAGGAAAATGGGAGTAAAATGGGGTAAAATGGGGTAAAAATGGGGAAAATGGGGTAAATGGGGGGGGGGTAAAATGGGGGAAATGGGGGTAAAAATGGGGGAAATGGGGTAAAAATGGGGGTAAAATGGGGTAAAATGGGGGTAAAATGGGGGTAAAATGGGGGTAAAATCGGGGAAATGGGGTAAAATGGGGGTAAAAATGGGGTAAAATGGGGTAAAATGGGGTAAAATGGGGTAAAATCGGGGAAATGGGGTAAAATGGGGTAAAATGGGGGAAATGGGGTAAAAATGGGGGGTAAAAAATGGGGGAAATGGGTGAAAAAAAGGGAAAATGGGGTAAAATGGGGGTAAAAATGGGGTAAAATGGGGAAAAAAAGGGAAAATGGGGGTAAAATGGGGGTGAAAATGGGGGAAAATGGGGAAATTTCTGGGGGAATTTGGGGTCACCTGGGACTCACCTGGGGGGAGAAAATTAGGGAAATTTGGGGAAAAATAGGGCGAAAAAATGGGAAAATTTGGGGTAAAATGGGGGTAAAAATGGGGTAAAAATGGGGTAAAATCGGGGTAAAAATGGGGGTAAAAAATGGGGTAAAATGGGGGTAAAAATGGGAGTAAAAATGGGAGTAAAATGGGGGTAAAATGGGAATAAAAATCGGGGAGTAAAAATGGGGGGAAATGGGGGGAAAATGGGAATAAAAATGGGGGTAAAATGGGGAAAAATGGGGGAAAAATGGGGGGAAAATGGGGAAATTTTTGGGGAATTTGGGGTCACCTGGGACTCACCTGGGGGGGAAAATTAGGGAAATTTGGGGCAAAAGCGAGGCAAAAAAATGGGAAAAATTAGGGTGAAAAATGGGGGGTAAAATGGGGAAATGGGGGTAAAAATGGGGTAAAATGGGGGTAAAAATGGGGTAAAATGGGGGAAAAAAATGGGGGTAAAATGGGGGAAAAAATGGGGTAAAAATGGGGTAAAATGGGAAAATGGGGTAAAATTGGGGGTAAAAATGGGGGAAAAAGGGGGGGAAAATGGGGTAAAATGGGGTAAAAATGGGGTAAATTGGGGGAAAATGGGGTGAAAATGGGGTAAAATGGGGGAAAATGGGGGTAAAAATGGGGTAAAAATGGGGAAATGGGTGAAAATGGGAAAATGGGGGTAAAATGGGGGAAAAATGGGGGTAAAATGGGGAAAAAAAAGGGAAAATGGGGTAAAATTGGGTAAAAATGGGGAAAATGGGGGTAAAATGGGGGTAAAATTGGGTAAAATGGGGGAAAAAATGGGGGAAAATGGGGAAATTTTTGGGGAATTTGGGGTCACCTGGGACTCACCTGGGGGGGAGAAAAATTGGGAAATTTAGGGGCAAAAACGGCAAAAAAATGGGAAAATTTGGGGGTAAAAATGGGGTAAAATGGGGTAAAAATGGGGGTAAAATGGGGTAAAATGGGAAATGGGGGTAAAAAATGGGGTAAATGGGGGTAAAAGGGGGAAAAAATGGGGGTAAAAATGGGGTAAAATGGGGAAAAATGGGGGTAAAAAATGGGGAAAATGGGGTAAAAATGGGGGAAAATGGGGGAAATTTGGGGGAATTTGGGGTCACCTGGGACTCATCTGGGGGGGAGAAAATTGGGAAAATTGGGGAAAAAATGGCAAAAAAATGGAAAAATTTGGGTGAAAAATGGGGTAAAATGGGGTAAAAATGGGGGGGAAATGGGGAAATTTGGGTGAAAAAATGAGGAAATTTGGGGGAAAAATGAGGAATTTTGGGGAAATTTGGGGGTTTGGGGTCACCTGGGGGGAGAAAATTTTTGAGTGATTTTATGCAAATTTGATGCAAATTTATGGGTGAATTTCGTGGGAATTCTGATTAAATTTTGAAGAAATTTTGGGGGGAATTTTGTGTTTTAATGCAAATTTTGGTTAAATTTTGAATCAATTTTGGGTAAACCCTTGGGACAATTTTCTGTGAGTTTTGTGCAAATTTATGCAAATAGATGCAAATTTTTGGGGTGAGTTTTACAGGAATCCTGATTCAATTTTATTTGAATTTTTGTAAGTTTTGGGTGGATTTTGGTGTAGATTTTATGCGAATTTTTTTGCTTGAATTTTGTGCAAATTTGGGTTAATTTTTATATAAATGTCATGCAAATTTATGTAAATTTTACGCAAATTTTATGCAAATTTCCAGATTGAGAGCATCGTGCTGATGAGAGACCCGGAGACGGGACAGTCCAAGGGCTACGGGTTCATCACCGTGAGTGCCAAAAACGGCCCAAAAATGTCCCAAAAATAGCCCAAAAATGTCCCAAAAATATCCTGAAAATGTCCCAAAAATATCCTGAAAATGTCCCAAAAATATCCTGAAAATGTCCCAAAAATATCCCAAAAATGTCCCAAAAATATCCTGAAAATGTCCTGAAAATGTCCCAAAAATAGCCCAAAAATATCCTAAAAATGTCCTAAAAATATCCCAAAAATGTCCCAAAAATACCCTAAAAATAGCCCAAAAATGTCCCAAAAATAGCCCAAAAATAGCCCAAAAATGTCCCAAAAATGTCCCAAAAATGTCCCAAAAATATCCCAAAAATGTCCCAAAAATATCCTAAAAATAGCCTAAAAATGTCCCAAAAATATCCCAAAAATGTCCCAAAAATATCCCAAAAATAGCCCAAAAATGTCCCAAAAATAGCCCAAAAATAGCCCAAAAATATCCCAAAAATAGCCCAAAAATGTCCCAAAAATGTCCCAAAAATATCTCAAAAATAGCCCAAAAATATCCCAAAAATAGCCCAAAAATGTCCTAAAAATAGCCCAAAAATATCCCAAAAATAGCCCAAAAATATCCCAAAAATATCCCAAAAATGTCCCAAAAATATCCCAAAAATAGCCCAAAAATAGCCCAAAAATAGCCCAAAAATAGCCCAAAAATAGCCCAAAAATGTCCCAAAAATATCCCAAAAATGTCCTAAAGATATCCCAAAAATGTCCCAAAAATAGCCCAAAAATGTCCCAAAAATATCCCAAAAATATCCCAAAAATATCCCAAAAATATCCCAAAATTATTCCCATAAAATCCCCATTTTTTGCCCTAAAATCTCCATTTTCCCACCAAAACTCTCGGGGGTTTTTTTTGCTGAACTCGCGATTTTTGCCCCCAAAATCCCATTTTTACCAAATTCTCCCTTTCTCACCCCAAATTTCCCAATTTTTTCCCCAAAATTCTGCAGTTTTGCCCCCAAAAAATTGTATTTTTTAATCCAAAAATTCTTTTTTTTTCCCATTAAATCTCCATTTTTTGCCCTAAAATCTCCATTTTTTTTCTTCAAAAATCCCCAAATTTTCCCAAAAATCCCCAAATTTTCCCTGAAAAATTTCCATTTTTTTCTCCAAAAAATTCAGAATTTTTTGCTCTAAAATCCTCATTTTTTCCCCAAAAATCCCCAAATTTCCCCCAAAATTCTCCGTTTTCTGTTCCAAAAAAATAATAATTATTTCTCCAAAAATTCCCATTTTTTCCCCCAAAAATCTCCATTTTTTGCTCAAAAAAAAAATATTATGTCTCCAAAAACTTCCATTTTTTCCCCCAAAAATCTCCATTTTTTGCTCCAAAAAAAAATTTTTTTCTCCAAAAATTTCTTTTTTTTCCCCATAAAACCCTCATTTTTCCCTCTAAAATTCACATTTTTTCCCCTAAAATCTCCATTTTTTTCGCCAAAAATCCCCAAATTTTCTCTTAAAAATCTCCAAACATTTTACCCAAAAATTCACAATTTTTCCTTCTAAAATCCCCATTTTTTGCCCTAAAATCTCCATTTTTCCACCAAAACTCTCGGGGGTTTTTTTTGCTGAACTCGCGATTTTTTCCCCCAAAATCCCATTTTTACCAAAATCTCCCTTTCTCACCCCAAATTTCCCAATTTTTTCCCCAAAATTCTGCAGTTTTGCCCCAAAAAAATTGTATTTTTTAATCCAAAAATTCTTCTTTTTTTCCCATTAAATCTCCATTTTTTGCCCTAAAATCTCCATTTTTTTTCTCCAAAAATCCCCAAATTTTCCCAAAAATCCCCAAATTTTCCCTGCAAAATTACCATTTTTTTCTCCAAAAAATTCAGAATTTTTTGTTCTAAAATCCTCTTTTTTTCCCCAAAAATCCCCAAATTTCCCCCAAAAATCCCATTTTATTTTCAAAAAAATTACAATTTTTTCTCCAAAAATTTCCATTTTTTTCCCCAAAAATTTCCTTTTTTTGCTCAAAAAAAATATTTTTTTTTCTCCAAAAATTTAAATTTATTTTGCCCAAAAATCTCCATTTTTTTTCTCCAAAAATCCCCAAATTTTCCCTGAAAAATTTCCATGTTTTTCTCCAAAAAATTCAGAATTTTTTGCTCTAAAATCCTCATTTTTTGCCCAAACACCCCCAAATTTACCCCAAAAATCTCCATTTTTTGCTCAAAAAAAAAATTTTTTTCTCCAAAAATTTCTTTTTTTTCCCCATAAAACCCTCATTTTTTCCTCTAAAATTCACATTTTTTGCCCTAAAATCTCCATTTTTTTCGCCAAAAATCCCCAAATTTTCTCTTAAAAATCTCCAAACATTTTACCCAAAAATTCACAATTTTTCCTTCTAAAATCCCCATTTTTTGCCCTAAAATCTCCATTTTTTCACCAAAAATTTCCATTTTTTTTCTCCCAAAAAATTCCATTTTTCCCCTCTAAAATTCACATTTTTTCCCCCAAAAATCCCCAAATCTTTTCCTCAAAAATTCCAATTTTTTACCCAAAAAATCTAAATTTTTTTTCAGTAAAATTCCCATTTTTTGCCCTAAAATCTCCATTTTTTCACCAAAATTTCCAATTTTTTTGCCTTAAAATCTCCATTTTTTTCCCTCCGAAAATCCCCAAAATTTTCCCAAAAATCCCAAAATTTTCCCTGCAAAATTACCATTTTTTTCTCCAAAAAATTCAGAATTTTTTTGCTCTAAAATCCTCATTTTTAACCCCAAAAATCCCCAAATTTCTCCAAAAATCTCCATTTTATTTTCAAAAAAATTGTAATTTTTTCTCCAAAAATTCCCATTTTTTTTGTCACAAAATCTCCATTTTCCCCTCTAAAATCTCCATTTTTTCCCCAAAAATCCCCAAATTTTCCCTTAAAAATCTCCAAATATTTTATCCACAAATTCACAATTTTTACCTCTAAAATCCCCATTTTTTCCCCCAAAAGTCTTCATTTTTTTTCACCAAAATTTCCATTTTTTTTCTCCCAAAAACTTCCATTTTTTCCCATAAAATCTCAATTTTTTGCTCTAAAATCCTCATTTTTTTTACCAAAAATCCCCAAATTTCCCCCAAAAATCTCCATTTTTTATTCAAAAAAATTGCATTTTTTTCTCCAAAAAATTCCATTTTTTTCCCCAAAAATTTCCTTTTTTTGCTCAAAAAAATAATAATTTTTTCTCTAAGAATTTCTATTTTTTTTCCCCATAAAACTCTCATTCTTCCCTCTAAAATTCACATTTTTTGCCCTAAAATCTCCATTTTTTTCCTCAAAAATTTCAATTGTTTATCCAAAAAAATCTGAATTTTTTTGCCATAAAATCCCCATTTTTGCCCTAAAATCTCCATTTTTCCACCAAAACTCTCCGGGTTTTTTTTGCTGAACTCGCAATTTTTTCCCCCAAAATCCCATTTTTCCCAAATTTTCCGTTTTTCCCCCCAAATTTCAGTTCTCTGACGCCGAGTGCGCTCCCTGTGCCCTGACCCAGCTCAACGGCTTCGAGCTGCCCAAAAACCCCCAAATTTCCCCCAAAAATTTCCATTTTTTTTCTCAAAAAAAATAATAATTATTTCTCTAAAAATTCCCATTTTTTCCCCCAAAAATTTCCGTTTTCTGCTCAAAAAAAATAGTAATTTTTTTTCCAAAATTTGGTTCTCCAAAAATAGCCCAAAAATAGCCCAAAAATATCCAAAAAATGTCCCAAAAATGTCCCAAAAATGT
The DNA here is from genome assembly GCA_034336665.1 of Luscinia megarhynchos. Taxonomy (NCBI): domain Eukaryota; kingdom Metazoa; phylum Chordata; class Aves; order Passeriformes; family Muscicapidae; genus Luscinia; species Luscinia megarhynchos. The sequence continues at coordinate 205,354 of JAPFBE010000069.1, read as the reverse complement.
CCCAAAAATGTCCCAAAAATATCCCGAAAATGTTCCAAAAATAGCCCGAAAAACAGCCAAAAAAAAATCCAAAAAATATTCTGAAATATCCCAAAATAGCTGAAAATTATCCCCAAAATGTCCCAAAAATGTCCCAAAAATGTCCCAAAAATAGCCCAAAAATGTCCCAAAAATATCCCAAAAATGTCCCAAAAATATCCCAAAAATAGCCCAAAAATATCTCAAAAATATCCCAAAAATATCCCAAAAATATCCCAAAATTATTCCCATAAAATCCCCATTTTTTGCCCTAAAATCTCCATTTTTCCACCAAAACTCTCGGGGGTTTTTTTTGCTGAACTCGCGATTTTTGCCCCCAAAATCCCATTTTTCCCAAAATCTCCCTTTCTCACCCCAAATTTCAGTTCTCGGACGCCGAGTGCGCGCGCCGGGCGCTGACCCAGCTCAACGGCTTCGAGCTGGCCGGGCGGCCGATGCACCTGGGCCAGGTGAGCGAGCGGCCCGACGGCGGCGGTGACGTCATCGCCTTCCCCGAGGGCCCCGCCCCCGGCGCCGCCCCCGCCGCGCTGGCCCCGCCCCCTCCCCTCACCTGCGGCGACGAGCCCGAGCTGGGAACGGCGGCGGGGAGGCTGCAGCTCATGGCCAAGCTGGCTGAGGGTGAGAATTTGGGGAGATTTTGGGGAGATTTTGGGGAGATTTGGGGAGATTTGGGAAAGATTTCAGAGAAATCTGTAAAAAAACGGGGAAAAAATGGGGTAAATTGGGGTAAAATTGGGGTAAATTTGGGGTAAATTGGGGTAAAAATGGGGTAAAAATGGGGTAAAATTGGGGTAAAATTGGGGTAAAATTGGGGTAAAAATGGGGTAAAATTGGGGTAAAAATGGGGTAAAATTGGGGTAAAATTGGGGTAAAATTGGGGTAAATTTGGGGTAAAATTGGGGGTAAAATTGGGGTAAAATTGGGGTAAAATTGGGGTAAAATTGGGGTAAAATTGGGGTAAAATTGGGGTAAAATTGGGGTAAAATTGGGGTAAAAATGGGGTAAAATTGGGGTAAAATTGGGGTAAGTTTGGGGGTAAAAATGGGGTAAATTGGGGGTAAAATTGGGGTAAATTGGGGTAAATTTGGGGTAAATTGGGGTAAAATTGGGGTAAATTTGGGGTAAATTTGGGGTAAAAATGGGGTAAATTTGGGGTAAAATTGGGGTAAAATTTGGGGATTTTTAGGGGAGGCTGCAGCTCATGGCCAAGCTGGCTGAGGGTGAGAATTTGAGGAGATTTTGGGAGATTTTGGGGAGATTTTGGGAGATTTTGGGGAGATTTCGAGGAAAAATCTGTAAAAAAATAGGGAAAAAAATGGGAAAATTGGGGTAAAATTGGGGTAAAAATGGGGTAAATTGGGGTAAAAATGGGGGTAAATTTGGGGGTAAATTTGGGATAAAAATGGGGTAAATTACGGGTAAAATTGGGGTAAATTTGGGGTAAAGTGGGGTGAATTTGGGGTAAAAATGGGGGTAAATTGGGGGTAAATTTGGGGAAAAATTGGGGTAAATTTGGGGTAATTTGGGGTAAATTTGGGGAAAATTGGGGGTAAATTTGGGGTAATTTGGGGGGAATTTGGGGTAAAATTGGGGTGGATTTGGGGGTAAATTTGGGGGTAAAATTGGGGTAAATTGGGGTAAAATTGGGGGTAAAAATGGGGTAAAATCGGGGGTAAAATTGGGGGTAAATTAGGGGAAAACTGGGGGTAAATTGGGGTAAAGTGGGGTAAATTACGGGTAAATTTGGGGTAAAATTGGGGTAAATTTGGGGATTTTAGGGGAGGCTGCAGCTCATGGCCAAGCTGGCTGAGGGTGAGAATTTGGGGAGAATTTGGGAGATTTTGGGAGATTTGGGGGAAAGTCTGTGAAAAAGTGGGGTAAAAATGGGGTAAAATTGGGGTAAAATTGGGGTAAAATTGGGGTAAATTTGGGGTAAAAATTGCGGTAAATTTGGAGAAAATTGGGGTAATTTGGGGTAAAATTGGGGTAAAAATGGGGTAAAATTGGGGTAAAATTTGGGTAATTTTGGGTTATTTTGGGTTAATTTTGTGGTTTTTGGGGTTCCTGGGTGCGGATTTTGGGGTTTTTGGGGTCGCTGATTCCGAATTTTGGGTTAATTTTGGGATATTTTGGGGCTTTTAATCCCAATTTTTGTGTTTTTTGGGGTTCCTGGGTGCGATTTTTGGGGTTTTTTGGGTTAATTTTGGGTTAATTTTGGGTTATTTTGGGTTAATTCTGGGGTTTTTGGGGTGTTTTGGGGTTTTTGGGGTGGCTGAATCCGAATTTTGGGTTAATTTTGGGTTTTTTTGGGTCCCAGGCTCGGGGCTGACCCTCCCCGCCCCCGCCCAGGCTGATTTTGGGTTATTTTGGGTTATTCTGGGTCAATTTTGGGGGGTTTTTGGGGTTTTTGGGGGGTTTTTTGGGGTTTTGGGGTGGCTGAATCCGAATTTTGGGTTAATTTTGGGTTTTTTTGGGTCCCAGGCTCGGGGCTGACCCTCCCCGCCCCCGCCCAGGCCGCGCTGCAGCAGCTCAACGGGGCCCTGACCCCCCTGGGGGGGCTGAACCCCGCGGCCCTGACAGGTAACCCCCAAATTTGGGGGGGTCCCAAAAATGGGGGGAGGGGCCGCGGGGTGGGGGGAGGGGTGGGAGAAAATTGGGGGGAAAAATCCCGAAATTTGGGGGAAAAAAAATCGAAAATTTGGGGAATAAATCCGAAAATTTGGGCAAAAAATGTCAAATTTGGGAAAAAAAATCCCAAAATTTTGGGGGAGGGGAAACCAAAACCTGACAGGTAACCCCGAAATTTGGGGGGTCCCAAAAATGGGGGGGAGGGGCCTCGGGGTGGGGGGGAGGGGTGGGAGAAAATTGGGGGGAAAAATCCCGGAATTTGGGGAAAAAAATTGCAAAATTTGGGTAAAAAATTGCAAAATTTGGGAAAAAAAAATGGAAAATTTGGGGGAAAAAAAAGTCAAATTTGGGGGGAAAAATCCAAAAATTTGGGAGGAAAAAATCCCGAAATTTGGGGGGAAAAATCTGAAAATTTGGGGGAAAAAATCCAAAATTTGGGGAATAAATCCCAAAATTTGAGGGAAAAAAATCCCAAAATTTGGGGGAAAAAATCGCAAAATTTGAGGGGAAAAAAATCCCAAAGTTTGGGGGAAAAAATCCGAAAATTTGGGAAAAAAAATTAAAAATTGGGGGAAAAAAATGTCACATTTGGGAGGAAAATGTCCCAGAGTTTGGGGAATAAAATCCGAAAATTTGAGGGAAAAAAATCCAAAAATTTGGAGGAAAAAAATCCCAAAATTTGGAGGAAAAAATACGAAAATTTGAGGAAAAAAATCCAAAATTTGGGAAAAAAATCCCAAAATTTGGGAAAAAAAATGAGAAATTGGGAGAAAAATCCCAAAATTTGGTGGGAAAAAGTCCCGAAATTTGGGGCGAAAAAATTGCAAAATTTGGGAAAAAGAAATCCAAAAATTTGGGGGGAGAAATCCGAAAATTTGGGGGAAAAAAATTGGGGAAATTTGGGGGGGGGGACCCCAAAAAATGGGGGAGGGGCCCCCAAAGTGGGGGAGGGGTGTGAGAAATTTGGGGGAAAAAATCCGAAAATTGGGGAAAAAAATCCCAAAAAAAATCGGAAATTTTTGGGGAATTTTTGGGGAAAATTTTTGGGAATTTTTTGGGGAATTTTTGGGGGAAATTTTGGGGATTTTTTGGGAATTTTTTGGGGATTTTTTTTTGGGAAATTTTTGGGGGAATTTTTTTGGAAATTTTGGCAATTTTTGGGGAATTTTGGGGAATTTTTGGGTAAATTTTGGGTAAATTTTTGGGATTTTTTCTGGGTAAATTTTTGGTGAATTTTGGGTAAATTTTGGGAATTTTTGGGTAAATTTTGGGAATTTTTTTGGGGTAAATTTTGGGTAAATTTTTGGGATTTTTTTGGGAATTTTTGGGGGATTTTTTAGGGATTTTTGGGATTTTTTTGGGGATTTTTTGGGGATTTTTTGAGGTTTTTTGGGTAAATTTTTGGTGAAATTTGGGGTAAATTTTGGGTAAATTTTGGGGTCAATTTTTTGGGATTTTTTGGGGATTTTTAGGGAATTTTTGGTGAAATTTGGGGTAAAATTTTGCGATTTTTTGGGGAAATTTTGGGGTATTTTTGGGTAAATTTTTTAAATAATTTTTTTGGAATTTTTGGGGATTTTTTTGGAATTTTTTTTATTTTTTGGGGATTTTTTTGGGGTAAATTTTTGGGATTTTTTGGGGTAAATTTTGGGCATTTTTGAGTAAATTTTTGGGTATATTTTAGGAATTTTTGGGGGCATTTTTTGGGAATTTTTTTTTTTTTTGGAATTTTTTGGGGATTTTTGGGGGATTTTTAATAATTTTTTTGGAATTTTTGGGGATTTTTTAAATAATTTTTTTGGAATTTTTTGGGGATTTTTTTGAATTTTTTTTATTTTTTTGGGATTTTTTGGGGTAAATTTTTGGGATTTTTTTGGGGTAAATTTTGGGTGAATTTTTGGTGAAATTTGGGGTAAATTTTTATGATTTTTTGGGGAAATTTTGGGGAATTTTTAGGTAAATTTTTAAAATTTTTTTGGAATTTTTGGGGATTTTTTTGGGATTTTTTGGGGATTTTTTGGGATTTTTTGGGGTATTTTGAGGATTTTTGGGTAAATTTTTGGGGAATTTTTGGGGAAATTTTGAGGAATTTTTGGGGAACTTTTTCGGGATTTTTTGGGGAATTTTTGTGGAAATTTTTGGGGATTTTTTTTGATTTTTGGGGAATTTTTGGGGGATTTTTTTTTATTTTTTGGGTAAATTTTTTGGGGATTTTTTGGGCATTTTTGAGTAAATTTTTGGGTATATTTTAGGGAATTTTTTGGGGCATTTTTTGGGGAATTTTTTTTTGGAATTTTTTGGGGATTTTTGGGGATTTTTTAATAATTTTTTGGAATCTTTGGGGATTTTTTGAATTTTTTTTATTTTTTTGGGATTTTTTTGGGTAAATTTTTTAATAATTTTTTTGGAATTTTTGGGGATTTTTTTGGGGATTTTTTGGGATTTTTTGGGGTAAATTTTGGGATTCCTGACCCTCCCTCCCCCTCTCTCCCTCCCCCAGCCCTGAGCCCCTCAAGGCTGAGTTTGGCCTCGCGAGTGCCTGACCCTGTCCGGGCTCTTCTCGCCCCCCAGAGCATGTGAGTAACACCAGTATAAACCAGTATGGACCAGTATGGACCAGTACAAACCAGTACAGACCAGTACAAACCAGTTTGAGCCGTTTTTACCCCGTTTTTTTCCCATTTTTTATCATTTTTTTACAATTTTTTTCCAATTTTGTTCATCCCAGTTTGGTCTTCTGAGACCTAAATCCCAGTATGGACCAGTATAAACCAGTATGGACCAGTACAGACCAGTATGGACCAGTACAAACCAGTTTGAGCCGTTTTTACCCCGTTTTTTTCTGGTTTTTTGTCATTTTTTTATCATTTTTTTACAATTTTCTTCATCCCAGTTTGGTCTTCTGAGACCTAAATCCCAGTATAAACCAGTATAAACCAGTATAAACCAGTATGGACCAGTACACACCAGTACAGACCAGTATGGACCAGTTTGAGCCGTTTTTACCCCGTTTTTTTCTGATTTTTTATCATTTTTTTATCATTTTTTTACGATTTTCATCATCCCAGTTTGGTGTGCTGAGACCTAAATCCCAGTACAGACCAGTATAAACCAGTATAGACCAGTATAACCCAGTACAAACCAGTTTGAGCCGTTTTTACCCCGTTTTTTTCTGATTTTTTGTCATTTTTTTACAATTTTTTTACCATTTTGATCATCCCAGTTTGGTGTTCTGAGACCCAAATCCCAGTATAGACCAGTATAAACCAGTATAAACCAGTATAGACCAGTACAAACCAGTACAGACCAGTACAAACCAGTTTGAGCCGTTTTTACCCCGTTTTTTTCCCATTTTTTATCATTTTTTTATCATTTTTTTACAATTTTGTTCATCCCAGTTTGGTCTAATGAGATCCAAATCCCAGTATGGACCAGTATAAACCAGTATAAACCAGTATAAACCAGTATAAACCAGTACAAACCAGTTTGAGCCGTTTTTACCCCGTTTTTTTCTGATTTTTTACCATTTTTTATCATTTTTTTACAATTTTCATCATCCCAATTTGGTGTGCTGAGACCTAAATCCCAGTATGGACCAGTATAAACCAGTATAAACCAGTATAAACCAGTACAGACCAGTATAGACCAGTATGGACCAGTACAAACCAGTTTGAGCCGTTTTTACCCCGTTTTTTTCTGATTTTTTATCATTTTTTTCCAATTTTTTTACAATTTTATTCATCTCACTTTGGTCTTCTGAGACCTAAATCCCAGTATAGACCAGTACAAACCAGTATAAACCAGTACAGACCAGTATGGACCAGTATAACCCAGTACAAACCAGTTTGAGCCGTTTTTACCCCGTTTTTTTCCCGTTTTTTATCAATTTTTAATCATTTTTTTACAATTTTCTTCATCCCAGTTTGGTCTTCTGAGACCTAAATCCCAGTATGGACCAGTATAAACCAGTATAGACCAGTATAGACCAGTATAACCCAGTACAGACCAGTACAGACCAGTACAGACCAGTACAAACCAGTACAGACCAGTATAACCCAGTACAAACCAGTACAGACCAGTACAGACCAGTACAGACCAGTACAAACCAGTACAGACCAGTACAGACCAGTATAAACCAATATAGACCAGTATAACCCAGTACAGACCAGTATAATCCAGTTCAGACCAGTATAGCCCAGTATAACCCAGTACAGACCAGTATGGACCAGTACGGACCAGTATGGACCAGTATAACCTGTATAAACCAGTATGGATCAGTATAGCCCAGTATAACCCAGTACAGACCAGTACAAACCAGTATAAAACAGTTAAACCAGTACAGACCAGTACAGACCAGTACAAACCAGTATAGACCAGTACAGACCAGTACAAACCAGTATGGACCAGTATAACCCAGTACAAACCAATATAAACCAGTACAGACCAGTATGGACCAGTACAAACCAGTACAAACCAGTATGGACCAGTACAGACCAGTTCAGACCAGTATAGCCCAGTAAAACCCAGTACAAACCAGTACAGACCAGTATAAACCAGTATAAACCAGTACGGACCAGTATAAACCAGTACAGACCAGTATAGCCCAGTACAGACCAGTATAGACCAGTACAGACCAGTACAAACCAGTATGGACCAGTATAACCCAGTACAAACCAATATAAACCAGTACAAACCAGTATGGACCAGTACAAACCAGTACAAACCAGTACAGACCAGTATAGCCCAGTATGGACCAGTCCGGTTCTGACCCCGCCCCTTTTCTCTCTTGCAGGTGAGATCCGGCCCCGCCCCCTCCTCAGGCCCCGCCCCCACCGGAAGTGGGCGTGGCCTCCGCGCTGGCCCCGCCCCCCACCGGAAATTCAAAAAAAATTTTTTTTTTTTTTTTTCTTTGGGATTTTTTTGGGGAAAAATTTTTTTTTCCGTTTGTTCCGAAATTTAAAAATTAAAAAAAAAAAAAAATTAAAAAAAAAATCGAGAAGAAGAATAATAAAAAAAATAAATAAATAAAAAAAAATTCACAAAAAAAAAAAAGTTTGTTCGGCGCCTCGTTTGCATGAATTTGCATAAAATTTGCATAAATGGGTTTTGGGGGATTTTGGGCGAATTTTGGGCAAATTTTGGGAGGTTTTGGGTCAATCTTGGGCGAATTTTGGGGGATTTTCGGTCAATTTTGGGAAATTCGGAGATTTTGGGAAATTTTGGGAGATTTTGGGTCATTTTGGGTCAAATTTTTGTCAATTTTTGGCAAAATTTTCATCAATTTTTGTCATATTTGGATCAATTTGCGAATAATTTTTTAATCAATTTTTGGGTCAATTTTGGGAGATTTTGGGTGAAATTTTTGTCAAATTTGGGTCAATTTTTTGTCAGTTTTTAGTCAATTTTTGGGTCAATTTTGGGTCAATTTTGGGTCAAATTTTTGTCAAATTTTTGTCACTTTTTGGCAAAATTTTCATCAATTTTTTGTCAAATTTCGGCAAATTTTGGATCAATTTTTTTGTCGGTTTTGGGTCAATTTTTGGTTCATTTTTGGGTCAAATTTGGGTCAAATTTTTGTCAAATTTTGGTCAATTTTTTTGTCAGTTTTTAGTCAATTTTTGGGTCAATTTTGAGTCAATTTTGGGAGATTTTGGGTCGATTTTTTGTCCATTTTTTTGGTCAAATTTGGATCAATTTGGGAACAATTTTTTATCAATTTTGGTCAATTTTGGGTCAATTTTGGGAAATTTTGGGTAGATTTGAATAAATTTGGATTTTGCTCAATTTTGGGTCAATTTTTTCTCGATTTTGGTAAAATTTTGGGTGAATTTTGGGGGATTTTTGGGTCATTTTGGGAAATTTGCAAATTTTGGGTCATTTTGGGTCAATTTTTTGTGAATTTTTGGCAAAATTTTCATCAATTTTTTGTCAAATTTGGATCAATTTCCGATTAATTTTTTTATCAATTTTTGGGTGAATATTCGTCAAATTTTGGGTCAAATTTGGGAGATTTTGGGAGATTTTTTTGAATCCATTTTTGGGGTCAATTTTTTGGTCAGTTTTGGGCCAATTTTGTTCAATTTTGGCAAATTTGGGTCAATTTTGGGAGATTTTGGGAGATCTTGGGTCAATTTTTGTAAATTTGGGAAACTTTGAATCCATTTTTTATCAATTTTGGTCAAATTTTGGGAGATTCTGGGTCAAATTTGGGAAATTTTGGGTCAATTTTGTTCAATCTTTGTCAATTTTGGGTCGATTTTGGCAAATTTGGGGAAATTTTGGATTAATTTTGGGTTTTAAAAAATCCGAATTTTGGTAAATTTGGTTAATTTGGGGTCAGTTTTGAATAAATTTAGATTTTGGTAAATTTTGGTTTAATTTTGGTAAATTTGGATCAATTTCAGGCATTAAAAAACCCCAAATTTTTTTTGTAATTTTGGGTTATTTTGGTTCATTTTGGGGCGATTTTTATTGTAAAAAAATCCAAATTTTTTTTTTTTTGTAATTTTGGGGTTTTTATTCACATTTTTTGTTAATTTTTGGGAGATTTTTGGGGTAAAAAAAAATCCAAATTTTCCCCAATAATTCCCACGTTTATTTTGGGGTGAATTTTGAATTTTGGGGCGTTCCAAATTAATCAATTAATTTGAAATAATTTGATTTAATTTGAATAAATTTGAGTTAATGTTTGTAAATTTTGGGGCGATTTTTAATCAAAAAAATCCTAAATTTTTTGTGTCATTTTGGGGTTATTTTGAATAATTTTGGGGCGTTTTTTATCCTCAAATTAATTTAAAAAATTATTTTAAAAATTGATTTTTTGCCTCATTTTTTCGCTTTTTTTGTGGAAATTTTAACAGATTTTTTTTCCTCCACAAAAACCTTTTTTTTTTAACCCGCCCATTCATAAATTAAATTATTTTAATTCCAATAAAATTTATACCAAATTTCCTTTTTTTATTTCCTTTTTTTACGATTTAATTCCGATTTAATTCACTCGGGCCGGTGGATTCGCGCCCTTTCCCCTCTGCGCATGCGCCGCCGCCATTTTGTTGTACGGAATCTTCCACACACGCGCGCCGCCATTTTGACTGCGCTCAGGGCGCCGCCATCTTGTACGGAACGAAGCCGAACCGCGCCGCCGCTTTAACGCCGAGCGATTTAAAACGAAATATTCTGTACTGAAAAACGTTATAATTAAAAACTTTAAAAATAAAGATTTTAAAATGAAAGAGTTTATAATCCAAGATTTTAAAATCGAAGCTTTGAAACCCGCCGCGGTTTGGGCGGCTTTTTGTGGAATCCGTGACTTTTTAACAGCGAGTTTTTCATCCCACCCTCACGAAAATCGCGCAGCGTCGCCGCTTTTCAGCGTCACCGCGTTGTACGGAATTATTTCCCGGCCGAAATGGAAATTTTGGCGCTTTTGCAGCGATTTTAAAGCGATATTTTCCTCGCCGTACTGAGCGGCGGATGCGCGCCGCCATTTTGTACGGAAAAAGCCGCGCCGCCATCTTTGCGCATGCGCGGGCGCCATGTTGTACGGAAAAATTCGCCGTAATTTCTGCGCATGCGCGGGCGCCATGTTGTACGGAAAAACTCGTTTTTATCTCTGCGCATGCGCGGGCGCCATGTTGTACGGAAAGCTCGTCGTCATCTCTGCGCATGCGCGGGCGCCATGTTGTACGGAAAACCCACAGCGCGCCGCCATGTTGTACGGAAAGCCCAATAGGACTCCATTTTGTTCGGCAACCCAGCGCGCCGCCATCTTGCTACGGCAGCCGCCAGCGGCCAAAAAGCCCCAAAATTCCCCAAATTTCACCGTTTTTGCCCAAAATTAAACACTCGGAAATTTTTTTTTTTTGGAATTTTTTTATTTTTGGGGTTTTCCCATCCCCCCCCCACCGCCCACCTCAACCCAAAGTGTTTTTCCAGGGTCGTTTTTGGGTTTCCGGGGGCGTGGCCGGGGTGGAGGCGGGAGGGGGGAGGGGATTTTGGGAGAAGGTTTGGCGGAGAGGACCTGAAAAAAAAAAAATTAAATTAAATTTTAAAAAAATTACAATTTTTAAAATGGGAAAATTCAATTTTTGGGGGAAAATTTGGGAATTTTTTTGGGAAATTTGGGAATTTTTTTGGGGAAAATTTGGAATTTTGAGGGGAATTTTTTGGGGTAAAAATTGGGATTTTTGGGGGGAAAGTTGAGAATTTTTAAGGGGAAATTTGGGATTTTTTTCAGGATTTTTTTGGGGATTTCTGGGTTTTTTTGGGGTTTTTTTTGGTGGATTTTTTGCTGACAATTTTTTAATTTTTCAGGTTTTTTTGGTGATTTTTTCGGGATATTTTTGGGGATTTTTTGGGTATATTTTGGGGATTTTTTTGGGATATGTCAAAAACTTTTTTGGATATTTTTTTAAGAATTTTTTCAGGATTTTTTAGAGGTTTTTTTTTGGTGGATTTTTTTTAATTTTGGGGGATTTTTTGGGACATTTTTAGGATATTTTGGGATTTTTTGGGGAAAATTATGGGATATTTTTTGGATATTTTTTAGAATTATTGAGATTTTTTTTATAATTTCTTCAATGATTTTTTGGGGGTTTTTTTTTCTCTAATTTTTCAGGTTTTTTTGGTGATTTTTTTTGATATTTTGGGGATATTTTTGGGATATTTTTGTGATATTTTTAGGGACATTTTGGGATATTTTGGGGAACTTTTTTTAGAATTTTTGAGAATTTTTTTCATAATTTTTTCGGGATTTTTGGGGATTTTTGGTTTTTTTGGATTTTTTTTTGATATTTTGGGGATATTTTGGGGATATTTTGGGGGTATTTTTGGAATTTTTTGGGATATTTTTGGATTTTTTTTTAGAATTTTTGAGAATTTTTTTCGTAATTTCTTCGCGATTTTTGGGATTTTTTTTTAATTTTTTGCGGATTTTTTTTGGATTTTTTTTTAAATTTTTCGCGGATTTTTTGGGGATATTTTGGGGACATTTTAGGACATTTTTTGGGACATTGTTGGGGATATTTTGGGTGTTTCTCCCTCACCTTTGGCCGCCAGCTCCAGGTGGTTTTTGGGGATTTTTTGGGGAATTTTTTTTTAATTTTTCAGGGTTTTTTTGGCAATTTTTTTTTTAATTTTTTGGGGATTTTTTTTGGGATATTTTGGGGATATTTTGGGGATATTTTTGGATTTTTTTGGGATATTTTTGGAATTTTTTTTAGAATTTTTGAGAATTTTTTTCGTAATTTCTTCGCGATTTTTGGGATTTTTTTTTAATTTTTTGCGGATTTTTTTTGATTTTTTTTTTATATTTTGGGGATATTTTGGGGATATTTTGGGACATTTTTTGGGACATTTTTTGGGACATTTTTGGGGACGTTTTTGGGTGTTTCTCCCTCACCTTTGGCTGCCAGCTCCAGGTGGTTTTTGGGGATTTTTAAGATTTTTTTTTTAATTTTTAGGATGGTTTTTTTTAATTTTTTTTTAAATTTTTGGGGGTATTTTTAGGATATTTTTGGGACATTTTTGGGGATATTTTGGGGATATTTTTAGATGTTTTTTTACAATTTTTGAGAATTTTTTGATAATTTTTTCGCGATTTTTTGGGATTTTTTTTTTTTTTGATATTTTTTTTTATATTTTGGCGATTTTTTTTTAATTTTTTGGGGATATTTTGGGGATATTTTGGGGACATTTTGGGACCTTTTTGGGACATTTTTGGGGATATTTTGGGTGTTTCTCCCTCACCTTTGGCCGCCAGCTCCAGGTGGTTTTTGAGGATTTTTTTGGGGAATTTTTTTTTAAATTTTTCAGGGTTTTTTTGGCAATTTTTTTTTAAGTTTTTGGGGATATTTTGGGGATATTTTTGGGATTTTTTAGGGATATTTTAGGGATATTTTGGGGATATTTTTAGATGTTTTTTCACAATTTTTGAGAATTTTTTTTGTAATTTCTTTGCGATTTTTTGGGATTTTTCTTTGATATTTTTCAGATTTTTTTTTATTTTTTTTTTATATTTTGGGGATATTTTGGGGATATTTTGGGGATATTTTGGGGATATTTTGGGGACATTTTAGGACATTTTTTGGGGATATTTTGGGTGTTTCTCCCTCACCTTTGGCCGCCAGCTCCAGGTGGTTTTTGGGGATTTTTTGGGGAATTTCTTTGTGATTTTTTGGGGGTTTTTTTTTTAATTTTTCAGGTTTTTTTGGGATTTTTTTGGTGACATTTTGGGATATTTTTGGGGATATTTTTGGGGATATTTTGGGTGGTTTTTTCACAATTTTTGAGAATTTTTTTTGTAATTTCTTCGCGATTTTTTGGGATTTTTCTTTGATTTTTTGCGGATTTTTTTGGGATTTTTTTTTAATTTCTCGCGGATTTTTTGGGGATATTTTGGGGATATTTTGGGACATTTTTGGGGATATTTTGGGAGTTTTTCCCTCACCTTTGGCCGCCAGCTCCAGGGGGTTTTTGGGGATTCTTGGGATTTTTTTTTTTTAATTTTTAGGGTGTTTTTTTAAATTTTTTTTTAAATTTTTAGGGATATTTTGGGGATATTTTTGGGATATTTTTGGGATATTTTGGGGATATTTTTAGATGTTTTTTTTCACAATTTTTGAGAATTTTTTTGATAATTTTTTCATGATTTTTTGGGATTTTTTTTTGATATTTTTTTTATATTTTGGCGATTTTTTTTTAATTTTTTGGGGATATTTTGGGGATATTTTGGGACATTTTTTGGGACATTTTTGGGACATTTTTGGGGATATTTTGGGTGTTTCTCCCTCACCTTTGGCCGCCAGCTCCAGGTGGTTTTCGGGGACTTTTAAGATTTTTTTTTTAATTTTTAGGATGGTTTTTTTTAATTTTTTTTTAAATTTTTGGGGGTATTTTTAGGATATTTTTGGGATATTTTTGGGATATTTTGGGGATATTTTTGGATTTTTTTTTAGAATTTTTGAGAATTTTTTTCGTAATTTCTTCGAGATTTTTTGGGATTTTTCTTCGATTTTTTTCAGATTTTTTGGGGTTTTTTTTTTAATTTTTCGTGGATTTTTTGGGGATATTTTGGGGACATTTTAGGACATTTTTTGGGATACTTTTTGGGACGTTTTTGGGTGTTTTTCCCTCACCTTTGGCCGCCAGCTCCAGGTGGTTTTTGGGGATTTTTTGGGGAATTTTTTTGCGATTTTTTGGGTATTTTTTTTTTAAATTTTCAGGTTTTTTGGTGATTTTTTGGGGATATTTTGGGGATATTTTTGGGGATTTTTTGGGGATATTTTGGGGATATTTTTGGATCTTTTTTTAGAATTTTTGAGATTTTTTTTCATAATTTCTTCGCGATTTTTTGGGATTTTTCTTCGATTTTTTTCAGATTTTTTTTGGATTTTTTTTTCTATTTTGGGGATTTTTTGGGGATATTTTGGGGATATTTTGGGGATTTTTTAGGGATATTTTAGGGATATTTTGGGGATATTTTTAGATGTTTTTTTACAATTTTTGAGAATTTTTTTCGTAATTTCTTCGCGATTTTTTGGGATTTTTCTTCGATTTTTTTCAGATTTTTTTTGATTTTTTTTTTATATTTTGGGGATATTTTGGGGACATTTTGGGACATTTTTTGGGGATATTTTGGGGATATTTTGGGTGTTTCTCCCTCACCTTTGGCCGCCAGCTCCAGGTGGTTTTTGGGGATCTTTTGGGGAATTTTTTTTTAATTTTTCAGGGTTTTTGGCAATTTTTTTTTAATTTTTTGGGGATTTTTTTTGGGATATTTTGGGGATATTTTGGGGATATTTTTGGATTTTTTTGGGATATTTTTGGAATTTTTTTTAGAATTTTTGAGAATTTTTTTCGTAATTTCTTCGCGATTTTTGGGATTTTTTTTTAATTTTTTGCGGATTTTTTTTGATTTTTTTTTTATATTTTGGGGATATTTTGGGGATATTTTGGGGATATTTTGGGGACATTTTAGGACCTTTTTTGGGGATATTTTGGGTGTTTCTCCCTCACCTTTGGCCGCCAGCTCCAGGTGGTTTTTGGGGATTTTTAAGATTTTTTTTTAATTTTTAGGATGGTTTTTTTTAATTTTTTTTTAAATTTTTGGGGGTATTTTTAGGATATTTTTGGGATCTTTTTGGGATATTTTGGGGATATTTTTAGATGTTTTTTCACAATTTTTGAGAATTTTTTTGGTAATTTTTTCGCGATTTTTTGGGATTTTTTTTGGATTTTTTTTTAATTTTTCGCGGATTTTTTCGGGATATTTTTGGGATATTTTGGGGATATTTTTGGATTTTTTTGGGATATTTTTGAATCTTCTTTCAGAATTTTTGAGCATTTTTTTGGTAATTTCTTCGCGATTTTTTGGGATTTTTCTTCGATTTTTTTCAGATTTTTTTTTATTTTTTTTTATATTTTGGGGATATTTTGGGGATATTTTGGGACATTTTTTGGGACATTTTTGGGGATATTTTGGGTGTTTCTCCCTCACCTTTCGCCGCCAGCTCCAGGTGGTTTTTGGGGATTTTTTGGGGAATTTCTTTGTGATTTTTTGGGTATTTTTTTTTTAATTTTTCAGGGTATTTTGGGATTTTTTTGGTGACATTTTGGGATATTTTTGGGGATTTTTTGGGGATATTTTGGGGATATTTTTGGATCTTTTTTTAGAATTTTTGAGATTTTTTTTCATAATTTCTTCGCGATTTTTTGGGATTTTTCTTCGATTTTTTTCAGATTTTTTTTGGATTTTTTTTTCTATTTTGGGGATTTTTTGGGGATATTTTGGGGATATTTTGGGGATTTTTTAGGGATATTTTAGGGATATTTTGGGGATATTTTTAGATGTTTTTTTACAATTTTTGAGAATTTTTTTCGTAATTTCTTCCCGATTTTTTGGGATTTTTCTTCGATTTTTTTCAGATTTTTTTTGATTTTTTTTTTATATTTTGGGGATATTTTGGGGATATTTTGGGGATATTTTGGGGATATTTTGGGGACATTTTAGGACATTTTTTGGGGATATTTTGGGTGTTTCTCCCTCACCTTTGGCCGCCAGCTCCAGGTGGTTTTTGGGGATTTTTAGGGGAATTTTTTTTTAATTTTTCAGGGTTTTTTTGGCAATTTTTTTTAATTTTTTGTGATTTTTTTGGGATATTTTGGGGATATTTTGGGGATATTTTGGGGATATTTTAGGGATATTTATGGGACAATTTTGGGTGATTTTTTTACAATTTTTGAGAATTTTTTTGGTAATTTCTTCGCGATTTTTTGGGATTTTTCTTTGATTTTTTGCGGATTTTTTTGGGATTTTTTTTTAATTTCTCGCGGATTTTTTGGGGATATTTTGGGGATATTTTGGGACATTTTTGGGGATATTTTGGGAGTTTTTCCCTCACCTTTGGCCGCCAGCTCCAGGTGGTTTTTGGGGATTCTTGGGATTTTTTTTTAATTTTTAGGGTGTTTTTTTTAATTTTTTTTTAAATTTTTAGGGATATTTTGGGGATATTTTTGGGATATTTTTGGGATATTTTGGGGATATTTTTAGATGTTTTTTCACAATTTTTGAGAATTTTTTGATAATTTTTTCAGCGATTTTTGGGATTTTTTTTGATATTTTTTTTTTTATATTTTGGCGATTTTTTTTTAATTTTTGGGGATATTTTGGGGATATTTTGGGACATTTTTGGGACATTTTTGGGACATTTTTGGGGGATATTTTGGTGTTTTTCCCTCACCTTTGGTCACCAGCTCCAGGTGGTTTTGGGGGATTTTAAGATTTTTTTTAATTTTTAGGATGGTTTTTTAAATTTTTTTTAAATTTTTGGTGGTATTTTTAGGATATTTTTGGGATATTTTAGGGATATTTTGGGGATATTTTTGGATTTTTTTTTACAATTTTTGAGAATTTTTTTTGTAATTTCTTCGCGATTTTTTGGGATTTTTCTTCGATTTTTTGCGGATTTTTTTTTGGTTTTTTTTTAATTTTTCGTGGATTTTTTGGGGATATTTTGGGGATATTTTGGGACATTTTTGGGGATATTTTGGGTGTTTCTCCCTCACCTTTGGCCGCCAGCTCCAGGTGGTTCTTCAGGCGCCACCGGCGCCGCTCGGCCTCGTGCGTGGCCTGCGCCTCCCGCCACTCTGGGGGGCCCCAAAATCACTCTGGGACCCCAAATTCGGCCTCGGGACCCCCAAAAACGGATTTGGGGACCCCGAAAACGGGTTGGGGGTCCCCAAAAATGGGTTTGGGGGCCCCAAAATGCCCAAAAATGGACCCAAAATGACCCAAAACCCTCAGAAAATAAAAAAATAAAATCGCCCGAAAATGACCCAAAATTCCTCCCAAAAACCCCAAAATTCCCCAAAATCCCCAAAATTTTACCCAAATTTCCCCAAAATTTCCCCCAAGATCCCCCAAATTTCCCAAAATTTTCCCCAAATTTCACCAAAATTCCCCCCAAATTTCCGGAAAAATTCCCGAAATTTCCCCAAAATTTCCCCAAAATTTCCCCAAAATTTTCCCCAAATTCCTCCCAAATTTCCCCAAAAATTCCCGAAATTTCCCCCAAAATTCCCCAAAAAACCCCAAAAACTCCCAATTTCCCCCAAATTTCCCCCAAATTTCCCCAAAAACCCTCAAACACCCAAAAATCCCCCCAAAATCCCCCAAATTTCCCCTAAAATCCCCTAAATATCCCCAAAATTTCCTCAAAATCCCCCAAAAATCCCCCAAAAACCCCAAAAATCCCCCAAATTCCCCCTAAAATTTCCCTAAAAATCCCCCCAAAATCCCCAAAATTCCCCTAAATTCCCCAAAATTACCCCAAAAATCCCCAAAATTACTCCCCCAAAAAACCTCAAAAACTCCCAATTTCCCCCAAATTTCCCCCAAATTTCCCCAAAATCCCCCCCCAAAAAACCCCAAAAATTCCCTAAAATCCCCCCCAAATTCCCCCCCCCAAATTCCCCCCCCAATCTCCCACCTTGCCGCAGCTGGGCGATGATTCCCTGGTTTCTACATGGGCGGGGCTGGGGGCGGGCCGGTAAGTATGGGCCAGCCCCAGCAGGCGGCGGGCGGGGCAGCCGCAGCAGCGCCGTCTGCAGGAGGCTGAAGGAGTTGGACGTCAGCCAATAGGTGAACACGGCTCATGGGGCGGCTAATCAGAGCGCCGCCGGGGGCTGGGGCTTCCCGAAACCCGGACTTCCGGGTGCGGCGGGAAGCCGGAAAGGAGGGACTTCCGGGTTGGGCAGGAAGGGACTTCCGGGTGGGGCAGGAAGGGACTTCCGGGTTGGGCAGGAAGGGACTTCCGGGTTATGCAGGAAGTCAGGGATTTCCGGGTTTTGGAAAGGGATTGTGGGTAAAAATTAAATCGTGCGTATTACATATATCACGTAAATGAATAAAATGTGTTTTTTTAATATATATTTTTTATTTAGATTGGATATTTATATTTATGTATTATTTAATATATATTTAATATATTTAATTAATTTATTTAGTATGTATTATATTTTTTAATATATATAGATTGCATTTACATTGTATTGTTTTATAGTGTAAATTATATTATATAATAAAACATTCCACTATGTTTTTATCTTATTATAATAAATTATTTTATATTAAAATGTGGTATGCTACATTATATTATATTCTATTATGCAAATACATTATATTAATTATATTTCATTGTATTATATTACATTTTATACTATGTTACATTATATTATATTATATTATGTTATATTATATTAATTATATTTCATCGTATTATATTACATATTATATTATATCATACTTTATTATATAATATTATATTATATTATATTATATTATATTACATTATATTATATTATATTATATTAATTATATTTCATCGTATTATATTACATTTTATATTATATTATATTATATTATATTATATTATATCATATTATATTATATTATATCATATTATATTATATTATATTATATCATATCATATTATATTATATTATATTATATTATATTATATTATATTATATTATATTATATTATATTATATTATCTTGCATTACATTAAATTTGATTAAATTTTACGATTTTATATTAAATTATTCGATTTTATATTAAATTATACTGCACTAAAACACATTGTATTACTTTCTATCATCCTACATCCCATCACAATAAATTCTATTAAATCATTAAATTATTTAATTAAATTTTATTAATTATATTGTAAATTATTATAAATGCATTTTGATAAGTGGGGTTAAAGGAAAAACAAGAAGTGAAGGATTGTGGGTAAAAAAAATTAAACAAAAGGCAGCCACGCCCCCTTTAAGCCACGCCCATTTCCCGATGCCCCGCCCTCTTTAAGCCACGCCCCTTTCCCGAGGCCACTTTTAGCAACCGCCCTTTTATTGAAGCCCCCGCCTCTTTACCGAAACTCCGCCTCTTTACCAAAGCCCCGCCCCTTTGGCAAACCACGCCCCTTTATCGAAACCCCGCCCTTTTCTCCGTGGCCCCACCCCTTTTCTCCGTGGCCCCGCCCCCTTTAGCCCCGCCCCACTCACGGAGGGGAAGTGCAGGATGAAGGGCAGGAAGACGAGGGGGAGGAGCCTCAGGAGCTGCCGCACAGGCCCCGCCCCCGGCGCGGCCACGCCCGTCTCGGCGCCCAGCTGCGATTGGACGGCGCAGGATTAGCCCCGCCCCTCATTTGCATAACCAAGCCACGCCCTCCCCCCCACCTAAAACCCCAAAATTTCAAATTTTTAAACCAAAATTTTCCTTTTTTAACCCAAAATCTTTAATTTTTAACCCAAAATTCGGAATTTTTAACCCAAAATTTTCATTTTTTAATCCAAAATTTGAATTCTCAACCCAAAATCTTTAATTTTTAACCCAAAATTCGGAATTTTTAACCCAAAATTTTCATTATTTAACCCAAAATTTCAATTCTCAACCCAAAATCTTTAATTTTTATCCCAAACTTTGGAATTTTTAACCCAAAATTTTCATTTTTTGACCGAAAATTTCAATTCTCAACCCAAAATATTTAATTTTTAACCCAAAACTCGAAATTTTTAATCCAAAATTTTCTTTAACCCAAAATTTCAATTCTTAACCCAAAATCTTTAATTTTTAACCCAAAATTTGGAATTTTTAACCCAAAATTTTCATTTTTTAACCCAAAATTTCAATTCTCAACCCAAAATCTTTAATTTTTAACCCAAAATTCGGAATTTTTAACCCAAAATTTTCATTTTTTAACCCAAAATTTGAATTCTCAACCCAAAATCTTTAATTTTTCACCCAAAAATTTGGAATTTTTAACCCAAAATTTTCATTTTTTGACCGAAAATTTCAATTCTCAACCCAAAATATTTAATTTTTAACCCAAAACTCGAAATTTTTAATCCGAAATTTTCTTTAACTCAAAATTTCAATTCTTAACCCAAAATCTTTAATTTTTATCCCAAAATTTGGAATTTTTAACCCAAAATTTTCATTATTTAACCCAAAATTTCAATTCTCAACCCAAAATCTTTAATTTTTAACCCAAAATTCGGAATTTTTAACCCAAAATTTCAATTCTTAACCCAAAATCTTTAATTTTTATCCCAAAATTTGGAATTTTTAACCCAAAATTTGGAATTTTTAACCCGAAATTTTCATTTTTTGACCGAAAATTTCAATTCTCAACCCAAAATCTTTAATTTTTAACCCAAAATTCGAAATTTTTAACCCAAAATTTTCATTTTTCGACCCAAAATTTCAATTCTCAACCCAAAATCTTTAATTTTTAACCCAAAATTTTCATTTTTCGACCCAAAATTTCAATTCTTAACCCAAAATCTTTAACTTATAACCCAAAATTTATATTTTTTAACTCAAATTTTTAATTTTGACCCAAAATTTGGATTTTTTAACCCGAAGTTTGGAATCTTTACCCCAAAATTTCCAATTTAACCCAAATTTTTATTTTTAGACCCAAAATTTTCAATTTTTAACCCCAAATTTTTGATTTTTAATCCAAATATTCATTTTTACACCCAAACTTTTGATTTCTGACCAAATTTTCGATTTTCAACCAAAATTTTGAACTTTGTAACTCAAAGTTTGGAATATTTAACCCAAATTTTCAATTTTTAACCCAAAATTTGGGATTTTTAACTCAAAAATTAGAATTCTTAAACCAAATTTCCTATTTTTGACCCAAAATCTTCAACTTTTCACCAAAACTTGGCAGTTTTAAACCAAATCTGAAATTTTTAACCCAAATTTTGTATTTTGAACCCAATCTTTTTTATTTGTAATCCGAATTTTCATTTTTTGACCCAGAATTTCCAATTTTTCACCAAAATTTGGAATTTTTAACCCAAATTTTTATTTGTTAACGACAACTTGGAATTTCTAACCTAAACCCTTAAATTTTTTAACCAAAGTCTGGAATTTTTCACCAAAATTTTTGATTTTTCAACCCGAATTTACCCTCTAAAATCGCCTTAAAAATCCCATTTTTCCCCCCGAAAATCCCATTTTCCCCCTAAAAAATCCCATTTTTTAATGCAAAAAAATACCTGATTTTTCCCCTTAAAAATCCGATTTTTTCCCCTTAAAAAACCTATTTTTTCCCTCTAAAAATTCTAATTTTTCCCCCTAAAAAATCTCATTTTTTCCCCTTAAAAAACATATATTTTTTCCCCTATAAATCCCATCTTTTCCCCCAAAAAATCCCATTTTTCCCCCTAAAAAATCTCATTTTTAATGCAAAAAAACCCCGATTTTTCCCCTTAAAAATCCCATTTTTCCCCTTAAAAATCCCATTTTTCCCTTAAAAATCTCATTTTTTTCCCCTTAAAATTCCCATTTTTTCCCCTAAAAAATCTCATTTTTTCACCCAAAAATCCCATTTTTTTGCCTTAAAATTCCCATTTTTTCACCCAAAAATCCCATTTTTCCCCCCTAAAAATCCCATTTTTTATGCAAAAAAAATCCGAATTTTCCCCTTAAAAATTATATTTTCCCCAAAAAACTCCATTTTTTCCCCAAAAAAACCCCATTTTTTTCCCCCCACCCCCATTTTTTTCCCCCTTTTTGCCCCAAATCGCCCTTTTTGCCCCCAAACCTCGAGCACGAGCCAGGTGGAGCCGGTGACCAGCAGGGGCAGCAGGTACAGGGGGTCGGGGGCGGCCAGATTGGGGAACCAGCCCATCCCCCCCCGCAGGAAGCCGGGCACGGGGGCGGCGGCCATGCCCTGCAGCGCCAGGAAGAACGACACAAACAGGGGGGTCTGCAAAAAAAAATTGGGAAAAATTTGGGGATTTTTTGGGATTTTTTTGGATTTTATACAGAATTTTTTTAGAATTTTTTCTGATTTTTTTCTGATTTTTTAGGGATTTTTTATGAATTTTTTTGTGAATTTTTTGGGATTTTTCGGAGATTTTTTGGGAGTTTTTCCAGAAGTTTTTATGAATTTTTTTTAGGATTTATTAGGATTTTTTTCAGAATTTTTGGTGGTTTTTTTGAGAAGTTTTAGGGATTTTTTGTGAATTTTTTGGGGATTTTTGGGATTTTTTTCTGATTTTTTTGGCGAATTGTTTCTGGTTTTTTGTGAATTTTTGGGGATTTCTAGAGAATTTTTTTGGATTTTTTTGGGATTTTCTTCTGGTTTTTTGGGGATTTTTTGTGAATTTTCTCGGGAGTTTTTATGGATTTTTTTTCGGATTTTTTGTGAATTCTTTTAGATCTTTTAATAAATTTTTTGTGATTTTTTGCTGATTTCTTTCTGATTTTTTCGCGAATTTTTTCTGGTTTTTTGGCGAATTTTTTGTGATTTTTTGTGAAGTTTTGGGGGATTTTTTATGAATTTTTTGTAAACTTTTTGGTGATTTTTTGTGAATTTTTTGGGGATTTTTTGTGAATTTTTGTGAAATTTTTGTGAATTTTTGGGGATTTTTGGCGCCAGTTTGGAACCAGCCCATCCCCCCCCGCAGGAAGCCGGGCACGGGGGCGGCGGCCATGCCCTGCAGCGCCAGGAAGAACGACACAAACAGGGGGGTCTGCAAAAAAAAATTGGGAAAAATTTGGGGATTTTTTGGGATTTTTTACGAAATTTTTTTAGAATTTTTTGTGAATTTTTTCTGATTTTTTTCAGATTTTTTGGGGGATTTTTGGCAAATTTTTGGGGATTTTTTTCTGATTTTTTGGGGGTTTTTTTGCAAATTTTTTCGGATTTTTTTCTGATTTTTTAGGAATTTTTGGGGAATTTTTTTGGGAATTTTTGTGAATTTTTTGGGATTTTTCCTGGATTTTTAGCTGGTTTTTTCAGAATTTTTTCGTATTTTTCGCTAATATTTTTCCAAAAGTTTTTTAACTTTTGGGAAGTTTTTGTGAATTTTTGGGGGATTTTTCGCGAATTTTTTTAGGATTTTTTGCACGAATTTTTGGGGATTTTTTTCTGATTTTGGGGTGATTTCTTTGTAATATTTTGGGGATTTTTTGCGGATTTCTGTGAATTTTTTGTGATTTTTTTTGTTGAACCCGGGCACGGGGGCGGCGGCCACGCCCTGCAGCGCCAGGAAGAACGACACAAACAGGGGGGTCTGCACCCCCCAACGTCAGGAAAAAATTTGGGAAAAATTTGGAAATTTTTTTGGTTTTTTTTGGATTTTATACAGAATTTTTTTAGAATTTTTTCTGATTTTTTTCTGATTTTTTAGGGATTTTTTATGAATTTTTTTGTGAATTATTTGGGATTTTTCGGAGATTTTTTGGGAGTTTTTCCAGAATTTTTTATGAATTTTTTTTAGGATTTATTAGGATTTTTTTCAGATTTTTTGGTGGTTTTTTTGAGAATTTTTAAGGATTTTTTGTGAATTTTTTGGGGATTTTTGGGATTTTTTTGGGATTTTTTTCTGATTTTTTTGGCGAATTTTTTCTGGTTTTTTGTGAATTTTTGGGGATCTTTAGAGAATTTTTTTGGATTTTTTTGGGATTTTGTTCTGATTTTTTCGGGACTTTTCCTGAATTTTTGGGGGATTTTTTATGGATTTTTTTCCGATTTTTTGTGAATTCTTTTTGATAATTTTTTTCTGATTTTTTTAAGATTTCTTTCCGATTTTTTGTGAATTCTTTCCGATTTTTTGGACAGTTTTTTCTGATTTCTTTGTGAATTTTTAGGGATTTTTTGTGAATTTTTAGGGATTTTTTAATGAATTTTTTTATGATTTTTTGTGAATTTTTTATGAATTTTTTGTGATTTCTCTGAGAAATTTTTGTGAATTTTTTGGGATTTTTGGGGATTTTTGGCGCCAGTTTGGAACCAGCCCATTCCCCCCCAAAGGAACCCGGGCACGGGGGCGGCGGCCACGCCCTGCAGCGCCAGGAAAAACGACACAAACAGGGGGGTCTGCACCCCCCAAAGTTAGGAAATATTAAAAAAAAATTTGGAAATTTTTTTGGGATTTTTTGGAATTTTTTGAGATTTTTTACGGAATTTTTTTCTGATTTTTTGTGAATTTTTTCTGATTTTTTTCTGATTTTTTTCTGATTTTTGGGAAATTTTTCGTGAATTTTATGGCAATTTTTTCATGATTTTTTTGGGAATTTTCTGTGAATTATTTGAAATTTTTTGTAAATTTTTTGGGATTTTTTTCATGATTTTTTTCTGATTTTCTGCGAATTTTTTGGGATTTTTTGCGAATTTTTTGGGATTTGTTGCGAATATTTGGAGGACTTTTTAAGAATTTTTTCTGATTTTTTTCTCTGTTTTTTTGTGAATTTTTTCTGATTCTTTGTGAATTCTTTTGAATTCTTTAATAAATTTTTTGTGGTTTTCTTCTGACTTCTTTCTGATTTTTTGGAGAGTTTTTTCTGATTTCTTTGTGAATTTTTGGGGGATTTTTTATGAATTTTTTCGTGATTTTTTGGGGATTTTTTGTTGATTTTTTGGGGATTTTTTCTGACTTTTTTCATTATTTTTTGGGAATTTTTTAGGATATTTTTTCAATTTTTTGGGATTGTTTTTTCATTTTTTGGTGTTTTTTCTGAGTTTTTTCGTATTTTTTTCTGACATTTTTCCAATTTTGTTTTTAATTTTGGGGAATGTTTTGCGAATTTTTGGGGGATTTTTCGTTAATTATTTGGGATTTTTGGGAGATTTTTTTCCACGAATTTTTTGTCTTTTTTTTCCTGATTTTTTTCTGATTTTTTGGTGATTTTTTGGAAATTTTTCGTGAATTTTATGGCAATTTTTTCATGATTTTTTGGGGGATTTTCTGTGAATTATTTGAGATTTTTTGTGAATTTTTTGGGATTTTTTCATGAATTTTTTGGGATTTTTTTCCTGATTTTTTGTGAATTTTTAGGAATTTTTTCTGAGTTTTTTGGGATTTTTTGTGAATTTTTTGTGAATTTTTTGCGAATTTTTTGAGGACTTTTAAAGAATTTTTTCTGGTTTTTTCTCTGATTTTTTGAGAATTTTTTCTGATTTTTTGTGAATTCTCTTCGATTTTTTAATAAACTTTTTCTGATTTTTTTTCTGATTTCTTTCGGATTTTTTGTGAATTTTTTCTGATTTTTTGTGATTTTTTTCTGATTTTTTGGCGAATTTTTTCTAGTTTTTTGTGAATTTTTGGGGATTTTTTATGAATTTTTTGTGAATTTTTGGGGGATTTTTTATGAATTTTTTGGTGATTTTTTGGGGATTTTTTGTGACTTTTTTGGTGATTTTTTGTGATTTTTTGGGGATTTTTTCTGAATTTTTGGGGATTTTTGGCGCCAGTTTGGAACCAGCCCATCCCCCCCCGCAGGAAGCCGGGCACGGGGGCGGCGGCCACGCCCTGCAGCGCCAGGAAGAACGACACAAACAGGGGGGTCTGCACCCCCCAACGTCAGGAAAAAATTGGGAAAAATTTGGGGATTTTTTAGAATTTTTTAGGATTTTTTACAGAATTTTTTTAGAATTTTTCCTGATTTTTTTCTGATTTTTTACGAATTTTTCGTGAATTTTATGGCAATTTTTTCAAGATTTTTTTGGGAATTTTCTGTGAATTATTTGAAATTTTTTGTAAATTTTTTGGGATTTTTTTCATGATTTTTTTCTGATTTTTTGCAAATTTTTGGGGATTTTTTGCAAATTTTTAGGGATTTTTTGTGAATTTTTAGGGATTTTTTGTGAATTTTTTGGGATTTTTTGTGAATTTTTTGTGAATTTTTTGCGAATTTTTTGGGATTTTTTGCGAATTTTTTGAGGACTTTTAAAGAATTTTTTCTGTTTTTTTCTCTGATTTTTTGAGAATTCTTTCTGATTTTTTGTGAATTCTCTTCGATTTTTTAATAAACTTTTCCTGATTTTTTTCTGATTTCTTTCGGATTTTTTGTGAATTTTTTCTGATTTTTTGTGATTTTTTTCTGATTTTTTGGCGAATTTTTTCTGGTTTTTTGTGAATTTTTGGGGATTTTTTAATGAATTTTTTATGAATTGTTTGGTGATTTTTTGGTGAATTTTTTGTGATTTTTTGTGAATTTTTGTGAAATTTTTGTGAATTTTTGGGGATTTTTTGCCCCAGTTTGGAACCAGCCCATCCCCCCCCGCAGGAAGCCGGGCACGGGGGCGGCGGCCACGCCCTGCAGCGCCAGGAAGAACGACACAAACAGGGGGGTCTGCACCCCCCAACATTAGGAAATATTAAAAAAAATTTTGGGAATTTTTTTGGGATTTTTTGGAATTTTTTGAGATTTTTTACGGAATTTTTTTAGAATTTTTTGTGAATTTTTTCTGATTTTTTTCAGATTTTTTGGGGGATTTTTGGCAAATTTTTGGGGATTTTTTTCTGATTATTGGGGGACTTTTTGCAAATTTTTTCGGATTTTTTTCTGATTTTTTAGGAATTTTTGGGGAATTTTTTTGGGAATTTTTGTGAATTTTTTGGGATTTTTCGCTAATATTTTTCCAAAAGTTTTTTAACTTTTGGGAAGTTTTTGTGAATTTTTGGGGGATTTTTCGCGAATTTTTTTAGGATTTTTTGCACGAATTTTTGGGGATTTTTTTTCTGAGTTTGGGGTGATTTTTTGCAATATTTTAGGGATTTTTTGCAGATTTCTGTGAATTTTTTGTGATTTTTTTTGTTGAACCCGGGCACGGGGGCGGCGGCCACGCCCTGCAGCGCCAGGAAGAACGACACAAACAGGGGGGTCTGCACCCCCCAACGTCAGGAAAATATTAAAAAAAATTTTGGGAATTTTTTTGGGATTTTTTGGAATTTTTTGAGATTTTTTACAGAATTTTTTTCTGATTTTTTGCGAATTTTTTCTGATTTTTTTCTGATTTTTTGGTGATTTTTTGGAAATTTTTCGTGAATTTTATGGCAATTTTTTCATGAATATTTGAGGGATTTTCTGTGAATTATTTGAGTTTTTTTGTGAATTTTTTGGGATTTTTTCATGATTTTTTTCTGATTTTTTGTGAATTTTTTGTGAATTTTTTGCGAATTTTTTGGGATTTTTTGCGAATTTTTTGAGGACTTTTGAAGAATTTTTTCTGTTTTTTTCTCTGATTTTTTGAGAATTTTTTCTGATTTTTTGTGAATTCTCTTCGATTTTTTAATAAACTTTTTCTGATTTTTTTTCTGATTTCTTTCGGATTTTTTGTGAATTTTTTCTGATTTTTTGTGATTTTTTTCTGATTTTTTGGCGAATTTTTTCTAGTTTTTTGTGAATTTTTGGGGATTTTTTATGAATTTTTTGTGAATTTTTGGGGGATTTTTTATGAATTTTTTGGTGATTTTTTGGGGATTTTTTGTGACTTTTTTGGTGATTTTTTGTGATTTTTTGGGGATTTTTTCTGAATTTTTGGGGATTTTTGGCGCCAGTTTGGAACCAGCCCATCCCCCCCTGCAGGAAGCCGGGCACGGGGGCGGCGGCCACGCCCTGCAGCGCCAGGAAAAACGACACAAACAGGGGGGTCTGCACCCCCCAACGTCAGGAAAATATTAAAAAAAATTTTGGGAATTTTTTTGGGATTTTTTGGAATTTTTTGAGATTTTTTACAGAATTTTTTTCTGATTTTTTGCGAATTTTTTCTGATTTTTTTCTGATTTTTTGGGAATTTTTCGTGAATTTTTTGGCAATTTTTTCATGATTTTTTTGGGAATTTTCTGTGAATTATTTGAAATTTTTTGTAAATTTTTTGGGATTTTTTTCATGATTTTTTTCTGATTTTCTGCGAATTTTTTGGGATTTTTTGTGAATTTTTGTGAATTTTTTTGAATTTCTTGAGAATTTTTAAAGAATTTTTTCTGGTTTTTTCTCTGATTCTTTGTGAATTTTTTCGGATTTTTTGTAAATTCTTTTGGATATTTTAATAAACTTTTTGCGATTTTTTTGTGATTTCTTTCGGATTTTTTGTGAATTTTTTCTGATTTTTTGGAGATTTTTTTTCTGATTTTTTAGTGAATTTTTTGGGGCTATTTAATGAATTTTTCGTGAATTGCTTGGGCAGTTTTTGAGATTTTTAGTGAATTTTTTGGGATTTTTTGTGAATTTTTGGGGGATTTTTTGAAAATTTTTTGGGATTTTTTTCTGGTTTTTTGGTGAATTTTTGGTAATTTTTCGTGAATTTTTTGGGATTTTTTCTGATTTTATTGTTGATTTTTTGTGATTTTTGGGGATTTTTTGTGAATGTTTGCAGGTGGGGGATTTCTTTTGAATTTTTTGGGGATTTTTTAGGGATTTTTTGGGGATATTTTCTTATATTTTTGTAATTTTTTGGGGCTTTTCTGTGAATTTTTTTAGGATTTTTTGGTGATTTTTTTTTCATTTTTTTCTGATTTTTGGATGTTTTCTTGAGAATTTTTTGGGATTTTTTTCTGATTTTTTGGGGGATTTTTTGTGATTTTTTTTTTTTCTGATTTTGGGTGGGTTTTTTGTGAATTTTTTGGGATTTTTTTCTGAAATTTTTTGTAATTTTCCATAAATTTTTTGGGTCATTTTATGAATTTTTGGCAACCCAACCAAACCCCAAAAAACCCCAAAACCCCCAAATCATTTTCCCTCATTTCCTCCCCCTTAAAAACCAAATTCTTTTCACCCAACCCCCCTAAATTTTTCCAGCACCCTCCCAAATTTTTTTAAAATTCCCAAATTTTTTGGGATCAAACCCCAAATTTTTAAATTTTTTGGGTCCCCCTAAACCTGCACGAGGCACCAGGAAACCCCGAGGGATTCACGTCGTGGGCGCTTGCTGGTACGACGCCAACTCCGAGTAAGCCACGGCCACTGAGGGGTTAAAAGGGGCGTGGTCAGCCCAAAGGGCGATGGCTCGCCACGCCCACCCGGGAAACAGCCACACCCCCCAAAACCCGAAAAAAAGAGCCAAAATTGACCAAAAAATGAAAAAAATAAGAAAAAATAAATGCAAAAAATGGGCGTGGCCTCGGTTATTGTCCACCCAAAAATCCCCAAATTTGACCCAAAAATCCCCAAAATTCCACCCCAAAATTGACCTAAAACCCCCAAAAATTCGAAATTTTACCCCAAAATTTAACCCAAAAATCCCCAAATTTAACACCAAAAAGCCAAAAATTTGACCCAAAAATCCCCAAAATTTGACCCAAAAATCCAAAAATTCCACCCCTAAATCCCCAAAATTCCACCCAAAAACCCTGAAAATTCCACCCAAAAATCCCCAAAATTCCACCCAAAAAATCCCAAAAATTTGACCCAAAAACTACAAAATTTGACCCCAAAATTTGACCCAAAATCCCCAAGTTTAACACAAAAAAAACCCAAAAATTTGACCCGAAAATCCCCAAAATTTGACCCAAAAATCTAAAATTCCACCCCAAAATCCCCAAAATTCAACCCCAAAAATCCCCAAAATTTAACCCAAAAATCCCCAAATTTGACCCAAAAATCCCCAAAATTCCACCCCAAAATTGACCTAAAAACCCCCAAAAATTCCGAAATTTTACCCCAAAATTTAACCCAAAAATCCCCAAATTTAACACCAAAAAAAGCCAAAAATTTGACCCGAAAATCCCCAAATTTAACACAAAAAAACCCCAAAAATTTGACCCAAAAATCCCCAAAATTCCACCCAAAAATCCCCAAATTTAACACAAAAAACCCCAAAAATTTGGCCCAAAAATCCCCAAAACTTGACCCAAAACCCCAAAATTTAACCCAAAAATCCCCAAAATTCCACCCAAAATCCCAAAAATTTGACCCAAAAAATCCCCCAAAAATTTGACCCAAATATCCCCAAAATTTGACCCCAAAATCCCCAAAATTTGACCCAAAAAATCCCCAAAATTTGACCCAAAAATCCCCAAATTTAACACAAAAAAACCCCAAAAATTTGACCCAAAAACCCCCAAAATTCCACCCAAAAATCCTCAAAATTTGACCCAAAACCCCAAAAATTTAACCCAAAAATCCCCCAAATTCCACTTCCCAATTTTAGGCCCCGCCCCCAAACCTTAAGCCCCGCCCCCAAATCCCAAAAGCCCGACTTCCCAAACCCCATTTTTAACCATTTTTCCCCCAAATTTTCACCATTTTTTCACCCAAATTTTCACCATTTCCCCCAAAATTTTTTCTCCGACTTTCCAATTTTTGGCCACGCCCCCAACCCCTTAAGCCCCGCCCCAAATCCCAATGCCACGCCCCCAAATCCCATTTTTAACCATTTTTTTCCTTCTTTTTTTCCCCAAAATGTCACCATTTTCCTCACCAAATTTTTACCATTTCCCCCCAAATTGTAGGCCACGCCCCCAACCATAAACCACGCCCCCAAATCCCAAAGCCACGCCCCCCAAAAACCCATTTTTAACCATTTTTTTCACCATTTTTCACCCAAATTTTCACATATTTCACCCAAATTTCACCATTTCCCCCCCAAACTTTTTTCTCCCACTTTCAAATTTTAGGCCACGCCCCCAAACCTTAAACCACGCCCCAAACCCCAAAAGCCACGCCCCCAAAATCTCAATTTTCCCGATTAATTCACCATTTTTTACCTAATTTTCACCATTTTCCCCCAAATCTTCACCTTTTTTCCCCCAAATTTTCACCATTTCCCCCCCAAATTTTAGGCCACGCCCAAACCCCTTAAACCACGCCCCCAAAATCCCGTTTTTCCCCATTTTTTCAGCATTTTCCACCCAAAATTTCACCATTTTCCCCCAAATTTTCACCATTTCCAACCCATTTTTTAACCGTTTTCGACCCAAATTTTTACCATTTCCCCCCCAAATTTTTCCCCCCACCCCCCCAGCCCCCCCAGTCCCCGGCCCCGCCCACCCCGGCTGGGCTCCGCCCCCCGGCGGGCCTCGGCCAGGCGCTGGGAGAGGCGGCGCAGCTGCGGCAGGTGGTGGGAGAGCCGGGCGGCCTCGCGCTGCCCGCGCAGCACCAGCGGCAGCAGCAGCAGCCGGGCGCCCACCGTGCCTGGGGAGAGAGGGAGGGGGAAATCAGAGAGGGTCTGGGGGTCAGAACAAAAAAAACCCCGAGAAAATCGGTGAAAAAATGAGGAAATTGCGTTAAAAAATGACCAAGTTGCGTCCGAAATTATCGTTTTTAAACGATGAATTTTCATTTTTTCAGCTCAAAAATTTATTAATTTTTATTTATAAATTTGACTAAAAATTCATAAATTTTGGCATCAAAATCTGTGATTAAAATAAAAAAAACCCCGAGAAAATCGGTGAAAAAATGAGGAAATTGCGTTAAAAAATGACCAAGTTACGTCCGAAATTGTCGTTTTTTTAATGAGAAATTTTCGTTTTTTCAGCTCAAAAATTTATTATTTTTTTCTTTATAAATTTGACTAAAAATTCTTAAATTTTGGCATCAAAATTTGGAGTTAAAATAAAAAAAAACCCCGAGAAAATCAGTGAAAAAATGAGGAAATTGCGTTAAAAAATGACCAAGTTACGCAATAATTGTCATTTTTAAACGGTGAATTTTCATTTTTTCAGCTCAAGAATTTATTTTATTTTTCTATCTAAATTTGACTAAAAATTCGTAAATTTTGGTATCAAATTTTGGGATTAAAATAAAAAAAATCCCGAGAAAATTGGTGAAAAAATGAGGAAATTGCGTTAAAAAATGACCAAGTTACGCCTGAAATTGTCATTTTTTTAATCAGGAATTTCAAATTTTTTTTTCTCTCTAAATCTGACTAAAAATTCTTAAATTTTGGCTTCAAATTTTGGGGTTAAAATAAAAAAAATCCTGAGAAAATCGGTGAAAAAATGAGGAAATTGCGTTAAAAATGACCAAGTTACGCCCGAAATTGTCGTTTTTTAACGAGGAATTTTTATTTTTCAACTCAAAAATTTAGAGTATTTTTCTATCTAAATTTGACTAAAAATTCGTAAATTTTGGTATCAAATTTTGTGATTAAAATAAAAAAAACCCCGAGAAAATCGGTGAAAAAATGAGGAAATTGCGTTAAAAAATGACCAAGTTACTCCCGAGATTGTCATTTTTTAATCAGGAATTTTTAGTTTTTCAGCTCAAAAATTTATTAATTTTTATTTATAAATCTGACTAAAAATTCTTAAATTTTGGCATCAAATTTTGGAGTTAAAATAAAAAAAAACCCCGAGAAAATCAGTGAAAAAATGAGGAAATTGCGTTAAAAAATGACCAAGTTACGCAATAATTGTCATTTTTAAACGGGAAATTTTTCATTTTTTAAACTAAAAATTTAATCTTTTTTTCAACTCCTAAATCTGACTAAAAATTCTTAAATTTCGGCATCGAAATTTGTGATTAAAATAAAAAAAACCCCGAGAAAATCAGTGAAAAAATGAGGAAATTGCGTTAAAAAATGACAAAGTTACGCCCGAAATCGTCGTTTTTTTAATCAGGAATTTTCTTTTTTTTTTCTATCTAAATTTGA
Organism: Luscinia megarhynchos; assembly: GCA_034336665.1. NCBI lineage: Eukaryota > Metazoa > Chordata > Aves > Passeriformes > Muscicapidae > Luscinia > Luscinia megarhynchos. The sequence continues at coordinate 172,790 of JAPFBE010000069.1, read as the reverse complement.
CTAAAAATTCGTAAATTTTGGTATCAAATTTTGGGATTAAAATAAAAAAAATCCCGAGAAAATTGGTGAAAAAATGAGGAAATTGCGTTAAAAAATGACCAAGTTACGCCTGAAATTGTCATTTTTTTAATCAGGAATTTCAAATTTTTTTCTCTAAATCTGACTAAAAAATTCTTAAATTTTGGCTTCAAATTTTGGGGGTTAAAATAAAAAAATCCTGAGAAAAATCGGGTGAAAAAATGAGGAAATTGCGTTAAAAATGACCAAGTTACGCCCGAAATTGTCGTTTTTTAACGAGGAATTTTTATTTTTCAACTCAAAAATTTAGAGTATTTTTCTATCTAAATTTGACTAAAAATTCGTAAATTTTGGTATCAAATTTTGGGATTAAAATAAAAGAAATCCCGAGAAAATCGGTGAAAAAATGAGGAAATTATGTTAAAAAATGACAAAGTTACGCCTGAAATTGTCGTTTTTTAATGAGAAATTTTCATTTTTTTTACCCAAAATTTCCTTCCAAATTTGATTTAAAACTCTTAAATTTTGACATCAAATTTTGGGGTTAAAATAAAAAAAACCCCGAGAAAATCGGTGAAAAAATGAGGAAATTATGTTAAAAAATGACCAAATTCTCTCCCAAATTCCTCCCAAAAAATCCCAAATTTTTTCCTAAAAACTCCAAATTTTCTCCCCAAAAATCTCAATTTTTTTCCCCGAAAGCCAAGAAATTTTTCCTCCTAAAATCCCAATTTTTTTCCCAAAATCCCCTTTAAAAACTTCATTTTTTCACCTAAGAATCCCAAATTTTTGCCCAAAAATCCAAAATTTTTTCTTCAAATTCCTCCCAAAAAATCCCAAATTTTTCATCCTAAAATCCCAAATTTTTACCCAAAAATCCCCTTAAAAATCCCATTTTCTGCTCAAAAAAAACCCAATTTTTGCTCTAAAAACTCCATTTTTTCACCAAAAAATCCCAAATTTTTTCCCAAAAAATCCAAATTTTTTCCCCAAATTTCTGCCAAAAAATCCCAAAATTTTTGATCAAAAATCCCCTAAAAAATCCCATTTTTTGCCCTAAAAACTCCATTTCTTCACCGAAAAACTCCATTTTTTCACCAAAAAATCCCAAATTTTTTTCCCAAAAATCCCAAAATTTCTCCTAAAAAATCCCAAAATTTTTCCTCCTAAAATCCCAAATTTATTCCTCAAAAATCCCCTTAAAAATCCCATTTTTTGCTCTAAAAATCCCATTTTTTCACCTAAAAATCCCAAATTTTTTTTCCAAAATCCTCAAATTTTTTCCCAAACAATCCAAAGTTTTTCCCCAAATTTCTGCCAAAAAATCCCAAATTTTTCCTCAAAAATCCCCTTAAAAATCCCATTTTTTGCTCTAAAAATCCCATTTTTTCCCCCTAAAAACTCCATTTTTTCACCTAAAAACCCCAAATTTTTTCCCAAAATCCTCAAATTTTTTCCCAAAAAATCCAAATTTTTTCCCCAAATTTCTGCCAAAAAATCCCAAATTTTTCATTCTAAAATCCCCTTAAAAATCCCATTTTTTGCCCTAAAAACTCCATTTTTTCACCTAAAAACTCCATTTTTTCACCTAAAAACTCCAAATTTTTTCCCAAAAAATCCAAATTTTTTTCCCAAATTTCTGCCAAAAAATCCCAAATTTATTCCTCAAAAATCCCCTTAAAAATCCAATTTTTCCCCCTAAAAATCCCATTTTTTGCCCTAAAAATCCCATTTTTTCACCGAAAAACTCCATTTTTTTTTCTAAAAACTCCATTTTTTTTTCTAAAACCCCCAAATTTTTTCCCAAAACCCCCAAATTTTATCCCAAATTGGTGTCTCACCTGCAGCAATGGCCCCACCAGGGCAGCCCCAGCTCCAGGTGCAGCATCTCCAGCAGCTTCTGGATCATCCCCACGGGGCTGCACTAAATCCCCATTTTCCCCCCAAAAAACCCCAAATTTTTGCCCAAAAATCCAAAATTTTTTCCCCAAATTCCTCCCAAAAAATCCCAAATTTTTCATCCTAAAATCCCAAGTTTTTCCTCAAAAGTCTCCTAAAAAATCCCATTTTCTGCTCAAAAAAAACCAATTTTTGCTCTAAAAACTCCATTTTTTCACCAAAAAACCCCAAATTTTTTCCTAAAAAATCCAAATTTTTCCTTCAAATTTCTGCCAAAAAATCCCAAATTTTTTACCCAAAAATCCCCTTAAAAATCCCATTTTTCCCCCTAAAAATCCCATTTTTCCCCCTAAAAATCCCATTTTTCCCCCTAAAAATCCCATTTTTTCACCTAAAAACCCCAAATTTTTTCCCAAAATCTTCAAATTTTTTCCCAAAAAATCCAAATTTTTTCCCCAAATTTCTGCCAAAAAATCCCAAATTTTTCCTCAAAAATCCCCTTAAAAATCCCATTTTTTGCTTGAAAAATCCCAATTTTTGTCCTAAAAATCCCATTTTTTCACCGAAAAACTCCATTTTTTCACCTAAAAATCCCAATTTTTTTCCCAAAAATCCCAAAATTTGTCCTAAAAATTCCAAATTTTTTACCCAAAAATCCCCTAAAAAATCCCATTTTTTGCTCTAAAAATCCCAATTTTTGTCCTAAAAACTCCATTTTTTCACCTAAAAACTCCATTTTTTCACCAAAAAATCCCAAATTTCTTCCCAAAAAATCCAAATTTTTTCTCCAAATTTCTGCCAAAAAATCCCAAATTTTTTACCCAAAAATCCCCTAAAAAATCCCATTTTTTGCCCTAAAAATCCCATTTTTTGCCCTAAAAACTCCATTTTTTCACCGAAAAACTCCATTTTTTTTTCTAAAAACTCCATTTTTTTTCCCAAAACCCCCAAATTTTTTCCCAAAACCCCCAAATTTTGCCCCAAATTGGTGTCTCACCTGCAGCAATGGCCCCCCACCAGGGCAGCCCCAGCTCCAGGTGCAGCATCTCCAGCAGGTTCTGGATCATCCCCACGGGGCTGGAGCCGCCCAGCCCCAGCTCCTGCAGCCGAGGCTCCGCCCCAAATCGCCAAAATTCGCCCCAAAAATCCGGGGGGGCACTTCCGGTGGGGGAGGGGCGGGGGAGGGCCTGGGGAGAGAAAAGGAAAAAAAATCTGGGTTAAAAAATGTGAAGTTTGGAGGGAATTATCGCAAAGTTTGGGCTAAAAATGGGTCAAAAAAGGGAAATTTGAGTGAAAAAAAACCCCAAAATTTGACCCAAAAAAATCCCAAAATTTGACCCAAAAAGGGCAAAATTTGACCCAAAATTTGACTCAAAATTCGTCAAATTCAACCCAAAATTCGACCCAAAAATCCCAAAATTTGACCCAGAAAAACCCAAAATCTGATTGAAAAAAACCTCAAAATTTGACCCAAAAAACCCCAAAATTTGATTGAAAAAAACCCAAAAATTTCCCCAAGTTATCCCCAAAAATCCTGAAAAAATTCCCTAAAATTCCCAAAATTATTCCCAAAAATTCCCCAAAAAATCTGGAAAAAATCCTCCTAAAATTTCCCAAAGTTATTCCCAAAAATTCTCCAAAAGTCCTGAAAAAATTCCCTAAAATTTTCCAAAAATATCCCAAAAATTCCCCAAAAATCCTGAAAAAAATCCTCCTAAAATTCCCCAAAATTATTCCTAAAAATCCCTGAAAATCCCTAGAAAAAAAATCCTAAAATTTCCTAAAATTATCCCGAAAAATCCTGGAAAATTCCCCTAAAATTCCTGGAATTTTTTCTCAAAAATTCCTCAAAAATGGGACCTAAAATTAAATTGAAAATAATTTTTAAAAATTAAATAATTATAAAATTGCTGCTCTGAATCCTTCCCGTTCCTCAGCTGCCCTCACAAAATTAATTCAAAATTCTGAGGGAAAAAAACCCTAAAAATTCCCAAAAATTCCCAAATTCACCCCAAAAATTCCTCAAAATTGTGGAAAAATTCCCTTAAAAATAAAATAAAATTGAAAATATTTTTTAAAAATTAAATAATTATAAAATTCCCTCCTTGAATCTTTCCCGTTCCTCAGCTGCCCTCATAAAATTAATTCAAAATTCTGAGGGAAAAAAACCCTAAAAATTCCCCAAAATCTCCAAATTCACCCCAAAAATTCCTCAAAATTGTGGAAAAATTCCCTTAAAATGGAAATAAAATTGAAAATAATTTAAAAATATTAAATAATTATAAAATTCCCACCTTGAATCTTTCCCGCTCCTCACCTGCCCTCACAAAATTAATTCAAAATTCTGAGGGAAAAAAACCCTAAAAATTCCCAAAAATCCCCAAATTCACCCCAAAAATTCCTCAAAATTGTGAAAATATTCCCTTAAAATTAAAAAATAATTTTTAAAAATTAAATAATTATAAAATTCCTGCTCTGAATCCTTCCTGCTCCTCACCTGCCCTCACAAAATTCATAAAAATTCTGAGGGAAAAAAACCCTAAAAATTCCCAAAAATTCCCAAATTCACCCCAAAAATTCCTCAAAATTGTGGAAAAATCACTTTAAAATTAAAAAATAATTTTTAAAAATTAAATAATTATTAAATTCCCGCTCTCAATCCTTCCTGCTGCTCACCTGCCCTCACCGCTCACCTGAAGTCCTGAGGGGAAAAAACCCCTAAAAATTCCCCAAATCCCCCAAAATTCACCCAGAAATCTTTTAAAAAATCGCTCTAAAATTAAAAATATATTTTTAAAAAAATTAATTATTTATCAATACCCGGCTGCTCACCTGCCCTCCAGCGCTCGCCACTCCCCTCACCACCGTGCCCAGCCCGGGGGAGGCACCGCAGCACCGCAGGTGACCCCGAAACCTCTGCAAAAAAAAAACAAACCCAAACGCGCTTATGACGTCATCAGCGCGGCGATTTGACGTCATAACATCAAAATTAAAAAAAAAATTTAATTTTGGCCGACCTGAGCCCTCAGGATTTGCAGCAGCGGCCGCAGCCGCGGGCTCGCCGCCGCCATCATGGCGGCCTGAGGGGGAAGAGGAAGAGGGGCGGGGTTAAAGCGCTGAGGGGGAGTGCCCGCCAAAACGGCGCGTTCTGATTGGTCAGCTCAACCGGCGCATGCGCAGCGTTGAGGTAAAGCGAGCGGCGCCATTTTGAGTAAGGGCAGCCCTCAGCTGGGCGTGGCCACAGGGACAGAAAATCGACCAATAGGAGCGCGCATAGAGATAGCGCATGCGCGTTGATAGCACGAAGCAGGAAGCGCCATTTTGAGTAAGGGCAGCCCTCAGTTGGGCGTGGCCAAAGGGAAAAGGCGGGAAATGAATGCACCAATAGGAACGCGGATTTTGGGTTTTTTTTTGGGGTTTTTTTGGAGGGAATTTTGAGGTTTGGGGTTTTTTTTAAAGGGAGAATTTGGGGAAAATTCGGGATTTTGTGGAGGGGTTTCGGGAAGAATTTTGGGGAGATTTTGGGGATTTTTGGGGCAATTTTAAGGAATTTTTTTTCCAAAATCCCTCCAAAAAAATCTCCCGAAAAAAAATCCTGAAATTCCTCCCCCAAATCTTCTCCAAAAAAGCTCCAAAACCCCCAAAAATGAAAAAAAAAGCATCTCGCGCGGTCGTTGTGCGCATGCGCATTAATGGGTTAAAGCGGTCGGCGCCATTTTGAGTGAGGGCAGCCCTCAGATGGGCGTGGCCAATGATGAGTGGCGGGAATGAATCAACCAATAGGAGCGCGAGTTGAGTTGGCGCATGCGCAGCAACGCAAAAAGAAGCCGAGGCGCCATTTTGAGTAAGGGCAGCAGTCAGGGAATGACGTCACCGCCCCCTCAGGCCGCGCCGCCATTTTGGGACAATTTTGGGGCAATTTTGGGGAGTTTTGGGGAATTTTGTGACAATTTTGGGGCAATTTTGGGGGATTTTGGGGAAATTTTGGTGATTTTTGGGAGTTTGGGGCAATTTTGGGGAATTTTTGGGGAATTTTTGGGTTAATTTTGGGTGATTTTGGACCAATGACCGTATAGATCCCAAATCGGCCCCAAAAAATATGAAAAAAATCCGAAAAAATCCCAAAAAATCACCCAAAAAATCCCGAAAAATCCCCCAAAAAATCCCCAAAAAATCCCCAAAAAATCCCCCAAAAATCCCCAAAAAATCCCCCAAAAATCCCCCAAAAATCACCAAAAAATCCCCCAAAAAATCTAAAAAAAATTTCGGAAGAAATCCGAAAAAAATCTAAAAAAATCGGGGGAAAAAACTCCCCAAAATAACCCCAAAAACTCTCCAAAAAAACCCAAAAAAATCCGAAAAAATTACCAAAAAATCCCTAAAAAATTCGGGATAAAATCCGAAAAAATCCCCCCAAAAATTCCCAAAAATCCCCCCAAAAAAATCCCAAAAATCCTTAAAAATCCCAAAAAATCACCAAAAATCCGGAAAAAAAAGGTTGAAAAAAATCAGAAAAAAATCCCAAAAATCCCAAAAGTATTTCCCAAAAAAATCCCTAAAAAAAACCTCAAAAAAATTCGGAAAAAAAAAAAATCCTAAAAAATTCGGGAAATAAATTTCACAAAATCCCTAAAAAATCCGAAAAGAATCCCAAAATATCCCAAAATATTTCCCAAAAAATCCCAAAAATCCAAAAAATCCCCCCCAAAAAAAAAAAAATCCCCAAAAAATCCCGAAAATATTCTCAAAAAAACCCCCCAAAAAATCCCAAAATATTTCTCAAAAAATCCCGAAAAAACCTGAAAAAAATCCAAAAAAGTTCCCCAAAAAATCTGAAAAAAAAAATCCTAAAAAAATGGAAAAAAAATCCGAAAAAATTCGGAAACAAAAAACCCCAGAAAAATTCCCAAAAAACTCGAAAAAATCCCCCCAAAAATTCCCAAAAATTCGAAAAAAATCCCGAAAAAATCCGAAAAAATCCCCAAAAATTCCCCAAAAAATCCTCAGTAAACCCCCAAAAATCGCAGCAAAAAAACCCGAAAAAATTCCCAAAAAATTCCCAAAAAACTTCCCAAAAAATTCCCAAAAATTCCTTAAAAATCCTAAAAAAATCCGAAAAAATCCCGAAAAATTCCCAAAAAAATCCCTAAAAAATCCCGAAAAAATTCCAAAAAAATCCGAAAAAATTCCCAAAAAATCCGAAAAAATCACAAAAAATCCGAAAAAAATTTGAAAAAAAATCCCTCAAAAATAAAAAGAAATTCCCAAAAATTTCCCACTCCCGCCCCTCCCCCCTCCCCCCACCTGCCCCCGTCCATCCGCCCCTCCCCTCCTCTCCCTGCCCTTGAGCCGCGTCCTCTCCTCTCCCAAAAACCCCCAAAACCCCCAAAAAATCCCCAAAAAATCCAAAAAAAATCCCCAAAAATCCCCAAAAACCCCCCAAAAATCCCGAAAAAAACCCCAAAAATCCCAAAAAATCCCCCAAAAAATCCCCAAAAAAACCCCCAAAAAATCCCCCAAAAATCCCCAAAAAATCCCCCAAAAAATCCCAAAAAATCCCAAAAAAATCTCAAAAAAATTCCCAAAAAATCCCCAAAAAATCTGAAAAAAATCCCAAAAAATCGAAAAAAAATCCCCCAAAAAATCCAAAAAAATCCCAAAAAAATCTCAAAAAAATTCCCAAAAAATCCCCAAAAAATCTGAAAAAATCCCAAAAAAATCGAAAAAAAATCTGAAAAAATTCGAGAAAATCCCCCAAAAATTCGAAAAAAATCCCAAAAAATTCGAAAAAAAATCCCAAAAAATTCGGAAAAAATTTTCAAAAAATTCCAAAAAAATCCCGAAAAAAATTTCAAAAAATTCGGAAAAAAATCCCTAAAAACCCGAAAAAAATCTCCAAAAAATCCCAAAAATCCCTAAAAATCTTCAAAAAATCGAAAAAATTAAAAAAAATCCCAAAAAAATCGAAAAAAAATCCCAAAAAAATCAAAAAAATAATGGAAAAAAAATCGAAAAAATTCCGAAAAAATCCGAGAAAAATTCCAAAAAAATTTGAAAAAATTCTGAAAGATTCGAAAAAATCCCCAAAAAATCCGAAAAAATCCCAAAAAATTCGGAAAAAATCGCAAAAAAATCGGAAAAAAATCCTAAAAAATCCCAAATAAATCCCCCAAAAAATAGAAAAAAATTTTTAAAAAATTCCCAAATAATTCCCACTGGTGCCCCCTCCCCCCACCTGTCCCCCGTCCATCCGCCCCTCCCCCTCCTCTCCCTGCCCTTGAGCTCGTCCTCTCCTCTCCCAAAAAACCCCCAAAAAATCCCAAAAATCCCCCCCAAAAATCCCAAAAATCCCAAGAAAATCTCAAAAAAATTCCCAAAAAATCCCCAAAAATCTGAAAAAATTTCAAAAATTCGGAAAAAATCCCTAAAAAATCCCAAAAAATCCCCAAAAAAATTCCAAAAACCTGAAAAATTTATAAAAATCCCGAAAAAATTGGGAAAAAATCCTCAAAAAATCACAAAAAATTCCCCAAAAAATCTCCAAAAAATCAGAAAAAATCCCAAAAAAATCGCAAAAAAATCTCAAAAAATTCGGAAAAAATCGCAAAAAAATAGGAAAAAAATTGGAAAAAAATCCCCAAAAATCCCAAAAAATGCCCCCAAAAAATAAAAAAAAAATCCAAAAAATCCCAAATAATCCCCAAAATAATATTTTAATAATTCCCACTGGCGCCCCTCCCCCTCCCCCCCACCTGTCCCCCGTCCATCCGCCCCTCCCCCTCCTCTCCCTGCCCTTGAGCCGCGTCCTCTCCTCTCCCCAAAAAAACCCCCCAAAAACCCCAAAAAATCCCAAAAAATCCCCAAAAAATCCCCAAAACATCCCAAAAAAATCCCCCAAAAAATCCCCAAAAAATCCCCAAAAAATCCCCCAAAAATCCCAAAAAATCCCCAAAAAATCCCCAAAAAATCTGAAAAAAATCCCAAAAAAATCGAAAAAAAATCTGAAAAAATTCGAAAAAATCCCAAAAAAAATCGAAAAAAATTTCAAAAAATTCGGAAAAAATCCCTAAAAAAATCCCAAAAAACCCCAAAAAATTCCAAAAAACCTGAAAAAATTTATAAAAAATCCCGAAAAATTGGAAAAAAAATCCTCAAAAAATCACAAAAAATTCCCCAAAAAATCTCCAAAAAATCAGAAAAAATCCCAAAAAAATCCCCAAAAAATCTCAAAAAATTCGGAAAAAATCGCAAAAAAATAGGAAAAAATTGGAAAAAAAATCCCAAAAAATCCCAAAAAATGCCCCCCCAAAAAATAAAAAAAATCCAAAAAATCCCAAATAATCCCCAAAATAATATTTTAATAATTCCCACTGGCGCCCCTCCCCCCTCCCCCCACCTGTCCCCGTCCATCCGCCCCTCCCCCTCTCCTCTCCCTCTGCCCCTTGAGCCGCGTCCTCTCCTCTCCCCAAAAAACCCCCAAAACCCCCAAAAATCCCAAAAATCCCAAAAATCCCCCAAAACATCCCAAAAAATCCCCCAAAAAATCCCCAAAAATCCCCAAAAATCCCCCAAAAATCCCAAAAATCCCCCAAAAATCCCCAAAAATCTGAAAAAAATCCCAAAAAATCGAAAAAATCTGAAAAAATTCGAAAAAATCCCAAAAAAAATCGAAAAAAATTTCGTGCACCGGAAAAAATCCCTAAAAAAATCCCAAAAATTAAAAAATCAAAAACCTGAAAAACAGGTACCTGAAAATTGAAAAAATCCTCGTAATCACAAAAATTCCCAAAATTCCAAGTAAAAAATCAGAAAAAATTCCCAAAAATCCCCAAAAATCTCAAAAAAATCTTGGAAAAAAACCCAAAAATAGGAAAAATTGAAAAATCCCAAAAATCCCAAAAATCCCTCAAAATTTCGAAAAATCCCAAATAATCCCCAAAAAATATTTTTAAAATTCCCACTGGCGCCCCTTCCCTCCCCCACCTGTCCCTGTCCATCCTCCCCTCTCCTGCCCTTCTTTGAGCTGTCCTCCTCCTTAAAACCCCAGGTCTCCAAAAATCCCCCAAAAATCCCAAAAATCTGAAAAAAATCTCGGAAAAATTGAAAAAAAACTCCCCAAAAAATCCCTGAAAAATCTCCAAAAATGCCCGTGAATCTGAAAAAATCTCCCCAAAATTAGAAAAAATCCCCAAAAATCCCTAAAAAATCGTAAAAAATCCCAAAAAATCGGCGTAACTAGTGCTCCTGAAAAATCCCCAAAAATTCGGAAAAATCCCTAAAAATCCCAAAAATCCCCCAAAAATTCAAAAACTCTGGAAAAATTTATCAAAAATCCCGAAAATTGGAAAAAAATCCTCAAAAATCACAAAAAATTCCCCAAAAATCTCCAAAAACTAAAAATCCTCCAAAAAAATCCCTGCAATCTCAAAAATTCGAAAAAATCGCAAAAATTAGGAAAAAATTGGAGAAAAATCCTGTAAAATCCCAAAAAAAATCCCTCAAAAATTTGAAAAAAATCCCAAATAATCCCCTAAAAAATTCCCAAAAATTCCCACCTCCCGCCCCTCCCCTCCCCACCCAAGTCCCTGGCCCATCCCACCTCCCCTTCCTCCCCTGCCCTTGGAGCCGCGTCTCTCCTCTCCCAAAAGAACCCCCAAAAACCCCCAAAAACCCCCCAAAATGGGCGCGGCGCTGACGGGGCTGTGCCGCGGGGCCGCGGCGCTTTTGGGGTGCGCGGGGTTCGCGCGCGCGCACGCGCTGCTGCTGGGCGCGCTCGTGGCCGCGGCGCCGCTGCTGAGGGGCGCGGGGACCCGCACAGCGCTGGCCTCGCCCCACAACCGCCTGGAGCAGTGAGTTTGGGGGGAAATTTGGGATTTTGGGGTTTTGCTAGAGATTTGGGGTCTCTGGGGCAGAATTTGGGGGGAAATTTGGGGGTTTTGGGGGTAATTTGGGGTTTTGGGGTGTATGGGGTCTCTGGGGCGGGGCTGGCCTCGCCCCACAACCCGCCTGGAGCAGTGAGTCTGAAAAATTTGGGGAAATTTGGGGGTTTTTGGGGTTTTTGGGGGAGATTTGGGGGTCTGGGGGTGGAATTTGGGATTTTTGGGGGGCGAATTTTAGGGTCTATGGGGAAATTTGGGGGTTTGGGGGTGAGATTTGGGGTTTGGGGGTCTCAAAATGGGATTTTTGGAGTGGAATTCTGGGATTTTTGGGGGCGAAATTTGGGGTTTTTGGGGTTTTAGGGGGTCCTGGGGCGTGGCTGGCCTCAGCCCATAACCGCCTGGAGCAGTGAGTCTGAAAAAATTTGGGGGAAATTTGGATTTTTTGGGGTTTTTGGGGAGATTGGGGTCTGGGGGCTGAAATTTGGGGGGTCTATGGGGAAATTTGGGGGTTTTGGGATGGAATTTGGGGTCTGGGGGGGTGGAATTTGGGGTTTTGGGGAGGGATTTGGGGTCTATGGGGGGAGATTTGGGATTTTTGGGGGTGAAATTTGGGATTTTTGGGGAAATCTTTAGGATTTTGGGGAGGACTGGGGTCTATGAAATTTGGGATTTTGGGGGTTTTGGGGTGGAATTTGGGGTCTATGGGGCAGATTTGGGATCTATGGGGAAATTTGGGGTCTATGGGGGAAATTTTGGGTTTTTGGGTTTTGGGGTTGCTAGGGTCTCTGGGCGGGCTGGCCTCACCCCACAACCGCTGGAGCAGTGAGTCTGCAAAATTTGGGGGGATTTTAGGTTTTTGGGGGAAATTTGGGGTCTGGGGGTGAGATTTGGGGGTTTTGGGGTGAAATTTGGGGTCTATGGGGCAGATTCCAGGATCTATGGGGAGAAATTTGGGGGTTTTGGGGGAAATTTGGGGTTTTTGGAGGAAATTTTGGATTTTTGGGGTGAAATTTGAAGTCTCTGGGGCAGAAATGGGGATAAAATTGGGATCCATGGGGGAATTGGCTTTTGGGGTGAAAGCCCTGGGGGCTTTGGGGTGAAATCTGGGATCCGAGTGAGATTTAGGGAACCCATGGGGGAAATTTGGGGGGTTTAGGGGGGAGATTTGGGATTTTGGGGGTGAAATTTGGGATTTTTTGGGGTGAAATTTGGGATCTTTGGGGAAATTTGGGATTTTTGGGGGGTTTTGGGGTGGAATTTGGGGTCTATGGGGCAGAATTTAGGATCTATGGGGTGAATTTTGGGGGTCTATGGGGAAATTTGGGGGTTTTTGGGGTGAAATTTTGGATTTTTGGGGTGAAATTTGGGAGTCTGGGGGCTGAAATTTGGGGGGTCTGGGGGTGGAATTTGGGATTTTGGGGGAGATCTAGGGATTTTTGGGGAGGGACTGGGGTCTATGGGGAAATTCTGGGGTTTTTGGAGGGAAATTTTGGATTTTTGGGGCTAAATTTGGGGTCTGGGGGTCTCAAAATGGAATTTTGGGGAAATTTGGGATCTATGGGGTGAAATTTGGGGGTTTTGGGGGGAAATTTAAGGGGGTTTTGGGATGAGATTTGGGATCTATGGGGTGAAATTTTGGATTTTTGGGGCAAAATTTTGGATTTTTGGGGTGAAATTTGGAGTCTGGGGGCTGAAATTTGGGGTTTTTGGGATGAAATTTGGAATTTTTGGGGAGGGATTTGGGGTCTCTGGGGGGAAATTTGGGATTTTTGGGATTTTTGGGGTTTTGGGGGTTTTTGGGGGTGGGATGAATAATTGATGAATAATGGATTAATAATTGGTTAATAATTAATAGTTAATGAAGCAAGGATTAATAGCTGGGTAATAATTGATTAATAATTAATGAGTAATGGATGAGTAATGGATTAATAATTGCTTATTAATTGATTAATAGGTGATGAATGATGGATGAATAATGGGTTAATAATTGATTAATCGTCGATGAATAACGAATGAATAATTTACTAATAATGGAGTAATAATTAATTAATACTTAACGAATAGTGGATTAATAATGGATTAATAATTGCTTATTAATTGATTAATAGTCGATGAATAATGAATGAATAATGGGTTAATAATTGGTTAATAATTGATCCATAGATAGCGAATAATGGATTAATAATTGGTTAATAGTTGATTAATAGTGAATAATGGGTTAATAATGGGTAAATAATTGATTAATAGTCGATGAATAATGGATGAATAATGGATTAATAATGGGTTAATAATTTATTAATAGTTAGTGGATAATGGATTAATAATTGGTTAATAATTAATAGTTAATAAATAATGGATTACTAACTGGTTAATAATTGATTAATAGTTTGTGGAAATGGATGACTAATGGATTAATAATTGGTTAGTAATTGATTAATAGGTGATGAATAATGAATGAATAATGGGTTAATAATTGGTTAAAAATTGATTAATAATCGATGACTAATGGATGAATAATGGATTAATAATGGGTTAATAATTTATTAATAGTTAGTGGATAATGGATTAATAATTGGCTAAAAATAGATTAATAATCGATGAATAATGGCTGAATAATTTATTAATAATGGGTTAATGATTGATTAATAGTTAACGAATAATGGTTGAATAGTGGTTTGATAACTGGTTAATAATTGTTTAATAGTTGATGAAACATGAATGAATAATGGATTAATAATTGGTTAATAATTGACTAATAGTCGATGAATAATGGATGAATAATGGATTAATAATGGATTAATAATTGATTAATAGTTGATGAATAGTGGATTAATAATTGGTTAAAATTGATTAATAGTCAATGAATAATGAATTAATAATTTATTAATAATGGGTAAATAATTTATTAATCGCTAATGAATAATGGGTTAATAATGGGCTAATAATTGATTAATAGTCGATGAATAATAAATGAATAATGGATTAATAGTTGGTTAAGAATTGATTAACAGCTAATGAATAATGGATTAATAATAAGTTAATAATTGGTTAACAGTGAGTAATGGGTTAATAATGGGTTAATAATTAACCCATAGTTGTTGAATAATGAGTGAATAATTTATTACTAATGGGTTAATAATTGATTAATAGTGAATAATGGATTAATAATGGATTAATAATGGATTAATAATTGATTAATAGTTGATGAATAGTGGATTAATAATTGGTTAATAATTGATTAATAGTCAATGAATAATGAATGAATAATGGGTTAATAATGGGTTAATAATTTATTAATAGCTAGTGGATAATGGATTAATAATTGGTTAATAATTGATTAATAGTCGATGAATAATGAATGAATAATTTATTAATAATGGGTTAATAAATAATAGTGAATAATGGATTAATAATGGATTAATAATGGGTTAATAACGGGTTAATTATTGATTAATAGTCGATGAAAAATGAATGAATAGTGCATTAATAATAAGTTAATAACTGATTAACAGTGAACAACGGGTTAATAACGGGCTAATAATCAATTAACAGCGGATTATTAGCGGGTGATTAATTATTAATGGCCCCTCCCCCAGGCGGCTGACGGGCTCGGCGCTGGCCTGGACGTGGCTCCTGATTGGCTCCCTGCTGGTGGCGTCCCAGCCCTGGCTCCGCCCCCCCTGGGGCGGCGCCCTGCGCGCCGCGCTGCGATTGGCCGTGGCCGTGGGCGTGTCCCGCGCCGGCCACGCCCTCAGCCACGCCCTGGAGGCGGCCACGGGCCAATGCCGGGCGGCCACGCCCCTGGGGACCCTGCTGCTGCCCCTGGGAGACCCCGCCCAGTGCCGGGGGGCGGGGCACAGCTGGGAGGGGTTCGGCCCCGCCCCTCAGGCCTTCGCCCTGGTGCATTGTGGGTTGGGCCTGGCCGAGGAGGCGGCGGCGCTGGGGAGGAGTTTGTACGGGCGGGGGAGGGGCAAGATGGCCGCCGGGGGTGAGGGGCAGCGGGGGTGGGGTGGGGGAACGTCCAAGATGGCGGCGGGTGGGGTTGCGGGGAAAAAATCCAAGATGGCTGAGGCGGGGTGGGGTTGGGGTGAAAAATCCAAGATGGCTAGGGCGGGGTGGGATTCCGGTGAAAAATCCAAGATGGCGGCGGGGTGGGGTTGGGGGAAAAAATCCAAGATGGCGGCGGGGCGGGGTTGGAGTGAAAAATCCAAGATGGCGGCGGGGTGGGATTCCGTGAAAAATCCAAGATGGCGGGCGGGGTGGGATTCCGGTGAAAAAATCCAAGATGGCCGCCGAGGGCAAGATGGCGGCCGGGTGTGGTTGGGGTGAAAAATTAAAGATGGCGGCCGGGTGGGGTTGGGGTGAAAAATCCAAGATGGCGGCCGAGGGCAAGATGGCGGCCGGATGGGGTTGGGGTGAAAAATTAAAGATGGCGGCCGGGTGGGCTTGGGGTAAAGGATCCAAGATGGCGGCGGGGTATTCAGGAAGTGAAGGATCCAAGATGGCGGCGGGGTACGGAGTAGAAGGAGAAGAATCCAAGATGGCGTCCAGATTCAAGATGGCGCCGGGATATGCAGGAAGTGAAGAATCCAAGATGGCCGTCAGATTCAAGATGGCGCCCGGATACGGACGAAGAGAGGAATCCAAGATGGCCGCCGGAAGTGGGTGGGCGTGGCCCCATCCAATATGGCGGCCGATCTCTTTTGAAAGGAGCGGCGGCCATTTTGAAGGCAGACCCGGCGGCCATCTTGATGGGAGGAGCAGCCCTTACCCAGGCGGCCATTTTGAAGGCGGCCATTTTGAACCTCACCCCGCTCACTCCTCCTACCGCGGCGGCCATCTTGAATCCCGCGGCGGCCATCTTGAACCCCGCGGCCGCCATTTTGAACACCCCGGCGGCCATTTTGAACATCGCGGCGGCCATTTTGAACCCTCACGACCGCCATTTTGAACCCCACGACCGCCATTTTGAACCCTACGACCGCCATTTTGAACCCCGCGGCGGCCATCTTGAACACTCTTCCGGCTATTTAAACCCCTCCGGCGGCCATTTTGAACACTACGGCGGCCATTTTGATCATTCTGCCGGCCATTTTAACCCTCCCGGAGGCCATTTTAACCCCCCGGCGGCCATTTTAACCCCCCCGGCGGCCATTTTAACCCCCACAGCGGCCATTTTAACCCCCAAAGCGGCCATTTTAACCCCCAAGTCGGCCATTTTAACCCCCCCGGCGGCCATTTTGACCCCGGAAACGGCGATTTTTCCGGCTCGGCGCCGCTCCCCGGCGGCGGCCATCTTGGCGAGGCGCCTCCCCTGGCTCTGTCGGCGCTGTACCTGCTGGCGCTGGCGCTGCTGCTCACCTGGCACCTGCTGCTGGCGGCCACGCTCACCTACCGGCACACCTGGGCGCGCAACGCCGCCGGCGCCGCGCTGGGCTGGGCCGCCTGGGCCCTCACCTACCGCGGCTGGTACCGCTGGGCGTGGTCGCCCGGCCCGCCGGGGTGGGGCTAAAAAAAAGTGGGAGGGGCTTACAAAAAAGGAATTTGAAAGAAATTTTTAAAAAAATAAAAGTTTTGTGGGGGGAAAATGGCGGGAGGTTGAAAAACAAGATGGCGGAGGTTTGAGTTGTGGGGGAAATGGGAATTTTGTGAGGGGAAAATTTGGGGGAAAAATGGCGGGAATTTGGGAGAAAATGAAGGGAAATTTGGGGGGGAAAATGGTGGAAATTTTGGGAAAAAATGGTTTAAAAATTGGGGGTATGGAATTTGGGGAAAGATAAGGGAATTTGGGAGAAAATGGAGAAAATTTTGGGGAAAAAAATTATGAAAATTCAAGGGAAAAAATGGGTGAAATTTGGGAAAAAAATGGAAATTTTGAGGTGGAACAATGGAGGGAATTTGGGGAAAAAATGGTGGAAATTTTGGGGGAAAAATGGAAATTTTGGGAGGAAAAGAATGGTGGAAATTTAAAAAAAAATTTTAAAAAAATAAAGTTTTGTGGGGGGAAAATGGCGGGAGGTTGAAAAACAAGATGGCGGAGGTTTGAGGGTGGGGTGGGAATTTTGTGAGGGGAAAATGGGCGGGAAATTTGGGGAAAAAATTGGAGATTTTGGGGGTGGGAAGAATTGAGGGAATTTGGGGGAAAATATGGTGGAAATTTTGGGGAAAAAATGGAAATTTTGGGAGGAAAAGAATGGTGGAAATTTAAAAAAATGAAAATTTAGTTTTGTGGGGGGAAAATGGAAATGGAGGTTGAAAAACAAGATGCATGGGAGGTTTCAGTTGTGGGGAAATGGGAATTTTGTGAGGGGGAAAATGGCTCGGGGAAATTTGGGGAAAAATTGGAGATTTTGGGGTGGAACGATGGAGGGAATTTGGGGAAAAAATGGGTGGAAATTTTGGGGAAAAAATGGAAATTTTGGGAGGGAAAAATGGTTCAAAATTGGGGAAAAATGGGGGAAATTTTGGGGAAAAAATGGAAATTTTGGGAGGGAAAAAATGGTGGAAATTTTGAGGGAAAATCGTTCAAAATTGGGAAAAATTGGGGAAATTTTGGAAAAAAATGGAAATTTTGGGGGGGAAAAATGGGGAGAATTTGGGGAAAAAATGGTTTAAAATTGGGAAAAATGGTGGGATTTTTTTAGGGGAAAAATGGGAATTTTGGGGAAAAATTGTGGAAGTTTTGGGGAAAAATGAAAATTTTGGGAGGGAAAAATTTGGGGGAAAAATGGCGGGAATTTGGGAGAAAATGGCGGGAATTTTTAGGGGGAAAAAATGGTTGAAAAATTGGGAAAAATTGAAATTTTGAGAGAGGAAAAATGGTGGAAATTTTGGGAAAAAATGGTTTAAAATTGGGAAAAAGTGGGGAAATTTTGGGAAAAAAATATAAATTTTGGGGTGGGGGAAATGGCGGGAATTTGGGGAAAATGGTTGAAAATTGGGAAAAAATGGTCAAAATTGGGAAAAATGGGGGAAATTTTGGGAAAAAAAATGAGGAAAATTTGGGGAAAAAATGGAAATTTTGGGAGGGAAAAACGGCGAGAAATTGGGGAAAAAATGAAATTTTTTGGGCAAAAATGGGGGAAATTTGGGGAAAAATTGTGGGAAATTTTGGAAAAAAAATTTAAATTTTGGGAGGGAGAAATGGTGGAAATTTGGGGAAAAATGGTTCAAAATTGGGAAAAAATGGCGGGAATTTGGGAAAAAAATGGCGGGATTTTTTGGGGAAAAACGGGGGAAATTTGGGGGAAAAATGATGAAAATTTTGGGAAAAAATGGTTCAAAATTGGGAAAAAATGGAAATTTTAGGAGGGAGAAAATGGGGAAAATTTTGGGAAAAAATGGATCAAAATTGGGAAAAAAGGAAATTTTAGGACAGAAAAAATGGGGAAAATTTGGGGAAAATGGTTGAAAATTGGGAAAAAATGGTGGAAATTTTGGGGGCAAAAATTGGAAATTTTGGGGAAAAGAGAGAAAAAAATGGAGGAAAAACGGTGGAAAATTTGGGGAAAAAAGGAATTTGGAAAAAAAATCAAATTTGGGGAAAATGGGTAAAAAATGGGGAAAATTTGGGAAATTTTGGGAAAATTTGGGGAAAAAATGTGAAAAAATGGAGGAGAAAAAACAGAAAAATGAGAGAAAAGGTGAAAATTTGGGTGAAAATTGGTGAAAATCGGGAAAAAAAGAAATTGAGAAAAAAAATTGAAATTTTGAGGAGAATGGGAGAAAAAAATGGGAAAAAAAATGGGAAAAATTGGGGAAAAAATGTGAAAAAAAATCGAAATTTGGGGAGAAAATGGAAAAAATCAGGAAAAAAAAATTCCTGAAAAATGAAAAAAAAAAATTCTCAAAATTTGGGTAAAAATGTGAATTTTGGAGAAAATTTGGAAATTTTGAGGCAAAAAATCCTAAATTTGGGTTTTTTTAAAAAAATTTTGGCGTTTTCCACAAGGGGGCGCCCCAGGGGAGGATTTTGGGGTGAATTCGGCGAATTTTGGGTTAAAAAGTGAAAATTTGGGGGGGGGAGGGGCCAAAAATGGAAATTTTGGGGCCGTGGGAAAATGAGATTTTGGGGGAGAAACGGCAGATTTGGGTTTTTATCAAAAATGGCGATTTTTGACACAAAATTTGAATTTTTTAACCTAAAATTGGGATTTTTTTGTGTTTAAAATTGAAGATTTTTGGACCCAAAATTGGGATTTTTTTGGGTGAATTTTGGGGGTTTTTGGAGGTGGAAAATGAAGATTTTTTTGGGTGGAAAAATGACGATTTTGGGGGTTTAAAAATGGTGATTTTTAGGCAGAAAAATGCGGATTTTTGGGTCAAAAAAATGAAGATTTCGGGATGGGAAAAATGAGGATTTTGGGGTAGGAAAATTGCGATTTTTGGAGTTTTTAAAACTGAGGAATTTTCGCCGGAAAAATTGCGATTTTTGGGTGGAAAAATCGGGATTTTGGGGCTGAAAAATCGCGATTTTTGAGGGGTGGAAAAATTCGCATTTTTGGAGAGTGAAAATGAAGATTTTTTTGGGGAAAAAGTGACGATTTTGGGACAAAAAAATTGAAAGTTTTTGAGGCAGAAAAATGAAGATTTTTTTTGAGGTGGAAAAATTGAGATTTTTGACCCAAAAATGAAAAAATTTTAGAGCGGAATTTTAAGGTGAAAAATCCGAATTTTGGGGGTTTAAAAATGAGAAATTTTTGGGTGGAAAAATCGCGATTTTGGGTCAGAATTTTGGGAGGTGAAAATGAAGATTTTTTTGGGGTTAAAAATCGCGATTTTGGGGCAGAAAAATTGAAGATTTTCGAGGAGTTTTGGGGTGAAAAAAGAAGATTTTGGGAGCGGAAAAAAAAAGAAGATTTTTTGGGTGGAAAAATTAAAATTTGGAGATTTTTTTTGAAGCTCGAGATTTGGAGCCAAAATTCGCCGAATTTTCCTTAAAAAAAAAAAAAGAAAATTTGGGAGAGAAATGAGGTGAAAAAAGGGGATTTTGGGCAAAAAAAAAAAAGGGAATTTTGGGATTAAAAAGGGGAAAAATGGGAAAAATGTAATTTTTTTAAAATCCGGTAAAAATTGTGGAATTTTGCCTAAAAATTTTGCAATTTTAAAACTTAAAAATAATAAAAATTTGCCTTAAAATTTGTTTTAAAATTGTGATTTTTGGTTAAATTGTGGAAATTCCGCTTTAGAGGTTTGGAAATTTTGCTGTAAATTTATTTAAATTTTAATTAATTTATTTATTTGAATTTAATTTATTCGAAATTTGGGTGTTTTGACTTAAAAATGTAAAAATGTTTTTAAATTTTGGATTTTTTTTTTCCTTAAAATTTCGCCGAAAATTTGTAAATTTTAATTTAAAATGTGGAAATTTTCTTGCAAAATTTGTAAATTTGATTTGCCCAAAATTTGTGATTTTTTATTTAAAAAATTTGAGTTTTAAATTTCTGATTTTTTTTTAAATTTAAAATCCTTTGTGTAAAAATCGTGAATTTTACTTAAAATGTGAAAATTTTGCCTTAAAATTCGTAATTTTGAATTTATTTGTAAAATTTTATCCCAAATTTGCGAATTTTTTCATTAAAATGTGAAAATTTTGCCTTAAAATTTGGAATTTTTTTGCTAAAACCGGGAAAATTTTGTTTTAAAATTCGTGATTTTTATTTAAAAATTGTAATTTTGCCTTAAATTGTGGAAATTTTGCCTTAAAATTTGAAATTTTTACTTAAAATTTGAAATTTTATTTTAAAATTCACGATTTGTACCAAAACTGTGAAAATTTTGCCTTAAAATTTGTAACTTTTATTTCAAATGTGAAAATTTTATTTTGAAATTTGTGGGTTTTAATTAAAATTGAAAATTTTGCCTTAAAATTTGTTAAGTTTTATTTCAAAATGAGGAAATTTTATTTAAAATGTGAAAAATTTTGTTCTAAAATTTGTAACTTTGAATTAAAATGTGAAATTTAAGCCTTAAAATTTTGTTATTTTATTTAAAAGCGATGGAAATTTTATTTTTGAAATTTGTGGATTTTAATTAAAATGTAAAAATTGAGGATTTTAATTAAAATATATAAAATTTGCTCCAAACTTTGTAATTTCTCCTTAAAATGTGAAATTTTGTTTTTAAAATTTGTCATTTTATTTAAAAATTGTAATTTTGCCTTAAAATTTGTCAAATTTTACTTGAAAAAAAATAAAAATCTGAATTAATGAAAATCTGAATTAATGAAAATCCAGATTACTTAAAATCGAATTAATTAAAATCCGAGATTAATTAAAATGTGAAATTTCTCTGCCATTAAATAAATTTTGTTTTTTCCTTAAAACGGTAAAAATTTCACCCCCAAAAATAAAAATTTTACCTCAAACCCGGGGAAATTTGGGTTTTTTTCCCCAAATAATTTCCCAAATTTTTGATTCGTTTTATCCAAAAAATCCAAATTTTTAACCCCAAAAAATTTGGAATTTTTTTCTAATAAATTCAAATTTTCACCACAAAAATATTTTAAAATTTTTAATTTTTTTATTTTATTTTATTTTTTACCAAATTCTTCAAATTCTGCCCCAAATTTTTTGGTTTTCAGTAAATCAACACTAAATTTCTGTAAATCTCTTGTTTTGCCAAAATATTCAAATCTTCACCCAAAAATTTAGGTTTTGCCCAAAACCTTGAGTTTCCCCCCAAAAGAGTAGGAGGAGCCAAAATTGGGGATTTTACCCCAAAATTTGCATTTTTTCAGCAGCAAAATTTGCATTTTCACCTTCGCTTGCTTGCCTGAAATCGAGCTTTTTTTCACCTCAAAAGTACATCTTTACCCTGAATTTTTATTCTCAAAATTCGATTTTTCCACCAAAATTTGGGATTTTTACCCCAAAAATTACAAAAGGAATTTTTCTAAAAAAACAGATTGAGAATTTTTATTTTTCAAATTCCGATTTTTTGACTCAAAATTTGGGATTTTTTACCCCAAAAATTCAGAATACTAACAAAACAGGATGGAGACTTTTTGAAATCTTAAGAAATTCAAATTTTTTACCCAAAGATTTGGGATTTTACCCCAAAATCAAAATTTTTTCAAAAAAAGAAACTGGGATGAGAATTTTATTCATAGGTCCAGGATTTCTTAACCAAAATTTGGGATTTTACCATCAAGGAATCGTAAAAGAGGAATTTTACGACTCCAAAATCTGGATTTTTTGCCCTAAAAATAAAATTTTTGGCCTTAAAATTCAAATTTTTGTCCCAAAATCCGAGAGAATTTTCCAACCAAAAATTGAGATATAGATTGCTATCGGAATTTTGCCTTAAAAATCCCTTTCAAAAATTTCGTTTTCCCCTCTAAAATCAACAAATTCTGTTCCAAAATCTGAAATTTTTTGCCCTAAAATCAGATTTTTTTCCCCAAATAATTTTTTCCTCAAAATTCACAATTTTACTGCCCAAAATCCAAAATTTTCCCCAAAAATTCCCGATTTTACCCCAAAACCTCCAAAGGTTTTGCCTTTAAAATTGATTTTTTCCTAAAAAAGCGGGAATTTTCACCCCAAATTCAAATTCCCCAAAATTCCTCAAATTTTTTCAGTCTCCACTTTTAACTCAAATGTTTCACAAGAGAGGAATTTTAATTTTTCGCAAATTCTCATTTTTCCACCCCAAAGAAATTCATCATTTTTCCCCAAAGGGAATTCCCATTTTTTACCCAAAAATTCTCATTTTTACCCAAAAATTCTCATTTTCCACCCAAAAATTCTCATTTTTCCCTAAAAAGAATCTCATTTTTTTCCTCAAAAATTCCCATTTTTCACCCCAAAATTCTCAATTTCCACCCCAAAATTTCTCTTTTTTTTCCTCAAAAATTCCCATTTTTTTACCCAAAAATTCCCATTTTCACCCCCAAAAATTCCCATTTTTCACCCCAAAATTTCTCTTTTCCCCAAAAATTCCCGTTTTTTACCCCAAAAAGTTTCCCATTTTCCACCCAAAAAATTTCAGTTTTTCACCCCAAAAATTCTCATTTTCCACCCCAAAAATTCCCATTTTTTTACCCAAAATTCTCATTTTTTTACCCAAAATTCTCATTTTCACCCAAAAGAATTCCCATTTTTTTACCCAAAAATTCTCATTTTTTAACCCCAAAAATTCCCATTTTTTTTACCCAAAAATTCCCATTTTTTTATCCAAAAAATTCTCATTTTCCACCCCAAAAATTCCCATTTTCCACCCAAAAAATTCCCATTTTTTTACCCCAAAAATTCCCATTTTTCACCCCAAAAATTCTCATTTTTCACCCCCAAAATTCTCATTTTTTACCCCAAAAATTCAATTTTTTACCACAAAAATTCCATTTTCCACCCAAAAAATTTCTCTTTTTTCACCTAGTACATTTTACCCCCAAAATTCCCATTTTTTACCCCAAAAAATTCCCATTTTTTTACTTAAAAATTCTCATTTTCCACCCCAAAATTTCTCAATTTCCACCCCCAAAATTTCTCATTTTCACCCCAAAATTTCTCATTTTTTCCACCCCAAAATTCTCATTTTTCACCCCAAAATTCCCATTTTTTTACCCAAAAAATTCTCATTTTTTACCCCCAAAAATTCCCATTTTCCACCCCAAAAATTTTCATTTTTTACCCAAAATTCATCATTTTCTACCCCCAAAAATATCATTTTTTCCCCAAAAATTCTCATTTTTCCACCCCAAAATTCCATTTTTACCCCAAAATTCAATTTTTTACCACAAAATTCCATTTCCACCCAAAAATTTCTCTTTTTTCACCCCAAAAATTTTCATTTTCACCCCAAAATTCCCATTTTCACCCAAAAATTTCAGTTTTCACCCAAAAATTCCATTTTTTCACCCCAAAATTCCCATTTTTTTACCAAATCCCTCATTTTTAAATTCTCAAAATTCGCGCTCCCCCAAAAAATTTCATTTTTTTCCCAAAATTTCCTTTTTCACTAGATTTCGGATCTTTCCTCAAATTTCAACTTTAACTTAAAAAGAATAAAAGTCCACTTATCCCAAATTTGCCTAAAATGAAACTTTTTTTTCTTAAAAACAACAAAGGGAACTTAAACTTTTTAAACCCCAAAATTTGCATTTTTCACCCCAAAATAAAGAAAAAAACCCCAAAAATTTTGGGCTGAAAAACAGAAAATTTTGGGTCTTCAAGTACACCTCCCCAGAGAATTTGATTTTGGGCTTTAAGTCCAGGATTTTTTTACCCAAAATCTGGCGTTTTAACCCCAAAATTCCCAAGTACATCTCCATAAATCAGATTGTCCAAAATTTCCAAATTTTGCCCCAAAAGTTGATTTCAACCCAAATTCTGAATTTTTACCCCAAAATTCTCAATTTTTACCCAAAGGGTCTCAATTTTATCCCCAAAAATTTCAATTTTTTTCCTCAAAAGAATTTAAGCTTTTTTAACCCAAAATTTCACTTTTTTACTAAATTTTCGTTTTTAACACAAAGATACAATTTTACCCAAATTTTAATTTTTAACCCAAAAATTCCAAATTTTTAACCCCAAAAATTCCCAATTTCAACCTCCAAAATTCCGTTTTTACCCAAATTTTGGATTTTTACCCCCACTTCCCAAAGTTATCCGTAAAAATTACGCATTTTATAGGGTACTCATTTTTCAACCCAAAATTCCCAGCACAAAATCCACTCCAAACTCTTTTTTAAATTTTTTTATTTTAATTTTTTATTTTTTTAGAAACCAAAATCGAGTTTGTACTATAAATTTTCCATCCAAAAACAAAAAAAAATTAAATGTCAAAATTTAAAATTAAAATTAAAATTAAATTTTTACCCCAAATTTTCATTTTCCCTCCCCAAAAAATTCCCAAATTGCAACTAAAATTTTCCACTTTTACAAAAATCCCCAAATACCCAAAATTTCCATTTTACCCAAAATTTCAAATTTCCTCCCCAAAATTCCCAAATTTTTCCCACAAAAATTCCCAAAATTCTCAAATTTTTTATTCCCAAAAATTTTACCCAAAATTTCCATACCCAAAATTCCCAATTTTCTCCCCAAATTTTTAACCCAAAAGTCCAAATTACCCTTTAAAATTCCCAGAATTTTTGTGCCAAAATTCCCATTTTTTTACCCCAAATTTTGTGAATTTAAACCCAAAATTTCCCAAATTTTCCCCCCAAAATTCCCAATTTCCTCCCCAAATTTTGCCCCAAATTTTCCATTTTTACCCCAAATTTTCACCCAAATTTTCCCAAAATTCCAAATTCTTTTAACCCAAAATTCCCTTTTTTTAACCCAAAATTTCCCAATTTTTTTACCCCAAAATTCGAATTTTTTCCCCCAAAATGTCCCAAAGTTTTAACTCAAAATTCGATTTTTAACCCAAAATTCCCCAAATTTCCCAAAACTCCCAAATTTTTTTTACCCAAATTTTCCCCCCAAAATCCCCAAATTTCCCCAAAATTCTCAGTGCACCCAAAAATTCCCAAATTTTAACCCCAAAATTTTCCATTTTTAAACCCCAAATTTTCCCAAATTCTTTTAACCCAAAACTTCCCAAATTTTCCCCAAAATTCCCATTTTTTAACCCAAAATTTCCCAAATTTTCCCAATTTTTTCACCCCAAAATTTCCCAAATTTCCCCAAAACTCCCCAATTTTTTTTACCCCAAATTTTCCATTTTTTACCCCAAATTTCCCCCCAAAATTCCCAGATTTTCCCCAAAGTTCCCATTTTTTAACCCAAAATTTCCCAAAGTTGCCTCAAAATTCCCAAATTTTTTACCCCAAATTTTATGAATTTTTAACCCAAAAATTTCCCAAAATCTCCCAATTTTTTAACCCCAAAATTCCCATTTTAACTTAAAATTTCCTAGAATTTTCCCAGATTTTACCCAAATTCCCACAAATTTTTACCCCCAAAATTTCTTCCCAAATTTCAAAACTCCCCAAATTTTTTAACCCCAAAATTTCCCAATTTTTTCTTAATTCGAGTAGCAAAATTTCCCAAATTCCCATTTTTCACCCAAAATTCCCAAATTTTAACTAAAATTTTCCATTTTTTATTTACCCAAAATTTCCCAAATTTTTCCCAGTTTTTACCCCAATTTTTACCCCAAATTTTCCATGCAAAAGTTTCTAAAATGCAAAAGATGTCCCAAATTTTCCCCAGTTCTTTCGGTATAAACCGGTATAAACTGGTTCAAAACCAGGTATAAACCAGTTCAAACCAGTATAAACCGGTATAAACCAGTTCAAACCAGTTCAGAGCCGAGTATATAAACCAGTTCCAAACCACTTTCCGCGCTGGACGCTCAGCCTGAGGAGGGGCTCAGCGCACCACTGCACCTAGTGCGGACCAGGTATAAATAGCGGTATAAATCCGGGTGGTGGACCAGGTATGGACCGGTATGCACCAGTATGGACCAGTGCAGGACCAGTATGCACCAGTTTAAATCCCGTATAGCTTCAGTATAAAGCTGGTGCACGCAGTATAAACCAGGTACCAAACCGAGGTACAAACCGAGGTATAAACCGGTATAAGCCAGTTACAAACCAGGTATAGCCGAGAGTACAGACCGAGGTACAAACCGGGTATAAACCGGTATAATAAAATGAATCCCTTTAATCCAAATTTCCGCCATTTTAACCCTCCCGAGGTCCCTCCCAGTTCAAACCAGTAACTCCCAGTTTGACCCCAGAGAAGTCCCCTCAGTCCCTCCCAGTACAAACCCGTCCAAACCAGGTACAAACCAGTATAAACCAGTACAAACCAGTAACCCATGTTGCCCCAGTTCCTCCCATTTTAGCCCTTTACTTCCCCATTTTTCCCCTCCCGGTTTGTCCCCAGTTTAAATCCCAGTCCCTCCCAGTTCCCTCCAGCCCCTGCCAGTCCATCCAGTTCCCTCCCAGTCCCTCCCAGGTACAAACCAGGTACAAACCAGTAACCCCAAATCCCATTTCCTGCCATTTTCCCATTTTTCTCCCCATTTTTTCTTTCACGTTTTTCGTATTTTCCTCCCCAGTTTGTCCCAGTTTGATCCCAGTTCCCTCCCAGTCCCTCCCAGTTTCCCTCCCAGTTCCCCTCCCGGTCCCTCCCAGTTCCCTCCCAGTCCCAAACCAAGGGTACAAACCAGTGCAAACCAGTACAAACCAAGTAACATCCCATTTCCCTCCATTTTTAACCCTTTTTTCACTCCCAGTCCCTCCCAGTTCGGTCGGTTTTCGTCCCAGTCCCTCCCAGGTACAAACTAGGGTCCCTCCCGAGTACAAAGCACTGCAAACCAGGTACAAACCAGTAGCATTTCCCCATTTTTTCCCACATTTTCCCTCATTTTAGCCCTTTTCTCATTTCTTCCTCCCAGTTTGTCCCAGTTCCCGGTGATCCCAGTTCGATCCCAGTTCCCTCCGATCCCTCCCAGTCCTCTCCCAGCACAAACCAGTCCAAACCAGGTACAAACCAGTACAAACCAGTAGCAAATCCCCATTTTCCCATTTTCCCATTTCTCCCATTTTTAGCCCTTTTCTCCCCGTTTTTCACTCCGCCCCCTCCCAGCTGCCTCCCAGTCCCTCCCAGTCCCTCCGGTCCTCCGGTCCTCCCAGTACACAAACCAGTCCGTCCCAGTCGCCTTGCAGAGGGTGGCCGGTGGCCCAGTAGCCACGCTCAGCGGGAACAAGCGTACCAGCACTAGCGCGTCCCAGGGGTCCCCGGCGTCCTCCGGGCTGGCCTCGAGGCGCCAGAGCGCGGCTCACGCAGATCCGGTTCAGACCAGTACAAACCAGTGCAGGACCAGGTATAAACGGTATAAAGCCAGGTATAGACCAGTAAAACCGATTTTTTAAGGCATTTTTTCCCTACAATTTTTTTGCTCCCGGTTTGTCCCAGTTTGTCCTTGCAGGATCAAATCGGATTCAGACCAAGTACAGGCAGGTACAGACCAGTATAAACCGAAAGTATAAACCAGTTCAGACCAGTATAAACCGAGGTATAAGACCAGGCAAAACCGATTTTTAAGGATTTTTCCCATGTTTTTTTTCTCTCCCAGTTTGTCCTTGTGGGGATCAAATCCCAGTTCAGGCAGTACTCAGGCCAGTATGGACCAGGTATGGATCAGTATATAAACCAGTACAGACCAGTATAAACCAGGTATAAACCACACCATGAACCAGGTATAAACCAGTACAGACCAGTATAAACCAGTATGCACCGGTATAGACCAGTATAAACCAATGGACCAGTATAAACCAGTATAGACCAGGTATGGACCAGGTACAGACCAGTATAAACCAGTGCAGGACCAGTATAAACCAGTTTAGCCATTTTAAGCCGAATTTTCCCCAAAATTTTCATTTGCAGAAAATTTTTCCCAATTTTTCCCCAAATTTTTTGTTTATTCAAAATTTTCCAAATTTTCCCCAAAATCCCAAATTTTTTCACTCCAAAGCTTTCCATTTTAATCAAAATTTGGGATTTTTCCCCGAAAATTTCCCAAAAATTTCCAAAAGTCCCAAATGTTCCCCCCTAAAATTCCCCCTTTTTGTTTTCCCAAATTTCCATTTTTTACCCCAAATTCCCCAAAATTCCAAATTTTTAATCCCGAAACTTTCCACATTTTGCCCCAAAGAGTTCCCAAATTTTCTTTTGCCCAAAATCCCCAAAAATTTTCCCCAAAACTCCCAAATTTCCTCCCAAATTCCCTTTTTAAACCCGAAATTTCCCAAAATTTCCAAATTTTAACCAAAATTTCCCCAAAATTTTCCAAATTTTAACTTAAAAATTCCCAAATTTCCCCAAAAATTCAATTTTTTAAACACAAAATCCCCCAAAATTTTCTCCAAAATTCCCAAATTACCACCGATTTCCCCAAAAAATTCCCAAATTTTTCCCCAAAAATTCCACATTTTTACCCAAAATCCCCAAATTTTCCCCCAAATTTCCCAAATTTTTTCCCCCAAAATTTCCCTTTTTTAAACCAAAATTTTTCCCAAAATTCCCAAATCAAAAATTCCCTAAAATTTTCCCCAAAATTCCCATTTTTAACTCAAAATTTCCCCAAAATTTCTAATTTCAACCCAAAATTTCCCCAGTTTTTTCCCCAAACTCAATTAATTCACTAATTAATTAACTAATCACCAGCTAGTTAATTTAATTAATTAATTACCAGTAGGAATAAATGAGTCAAGATCCAAATTTCTCATCAGAATACCCCAAAATCCCAAATTTCCCCAAAAACGCCGAATTAATTCAGAAATTATTTTAATTAAATTCAGTGAGTAGTAATAATTACCACTAGTATCACTAATTATGCAAGCTAATTAATTAATCCACCATGTTATGAAGGAATCGGCCAAAAAGCAAAATTTCCCCAAAAACCCCCAAAAATCTTAAAAACTCTTTTAATTAGAAGTAATTATCACTAATTATCACTAATTATCACTAACTATCACTAATTACCACTAATTAATTGTCCATTGTGTTTTTATGAAGGAATCTGACCAGAACCCCAAAACCCCAAAATTTCCCCAAAACCCCCAAAAATGCGTAAAAATGGGCACTAATTGAATTAATGGCTAATTATCTCATTATCACCTAATTATCACTAATTAATTAACCCATTGTGTTTTATGAAGGAATCAGGCCAGAACCCCCAAAAGCCCATTTCCCTCAAAAACCCCAAAAATCCTAAAAATCACCATAGGCCAAAAATTGGCTTTTAATCCAACTAATTATACAGCTAGTATCACTCATTATCACTAGTACCACTAATTAATTAACCCATTGTGTTTATGAAGGAATCCAGACCAAGAACCCCCAAAAAAAGCCAGAGAATTTCCCAAAAACCACCAAGCATACAAAAAGCTCCTTTTAATTAATGCAGAGGCTGGCTAATTAGGGTGAGGTAGCCTAATTACCACTAATTGCCACTAGTGTGGTCAACATTGTGTGTTTATGAAGGAATCGTGCCAGAACCCCCAAAAGCCGAAATTTCCCTCAAAAAGCCACAAAAATCCTAAAAATCACCAAAAATGTAAAAATTGGCTTTTAATCAACTAATTATGCATGAATTATCACTCATTATCACTAATTACCACTAGTCAATTAACCCATTGTGTGTTGTGTGAAGGAATCCAGACCAGAACCCCCAAAAACCCGAAATTTCCCCAAAACCCAAATTTCCCTCAAAACCACCAAAAATCGCCAAAAGAATACGCACAATCAGCTAGTTATCGCTAATTTATCAGCTGTATCACTCGCTAATTACCACTAATTAATTAACCCATTGTGTTTTATGCAGGAATCAGACCAGGAACCCCCAAAACCCCAAAATTTCCCCCAAAAACCCAAAAACCACCAAAATCTCTTTTAGTTGAATTAATGGTAGAAGCTAATTATACGCTAATTATCACTCATTATCACTTATTACCACTAATCAATTAACCCATTGTGTTTGCATGAAGGAATCCAGGCCCAGAACCCCAAAACCCCCATTTCCCTCAAAAAACCACCATGCATACAAAAATAAAGAAACTCCTTTTAATTAATGCAGGGCTGGCCTAATTAAGGAGAGAAATTAAAGCTGATTACCAGAGGCTGGTCGTGCTGCCAGATGCTGCGTGACAGCTCTCGATGCACCACGGTGCAGGCAGATGGCCGCTTCCTCCCCTCTCCACTTGGCACCTCAGGCTGACTGTACAGAGAAAGTAGGCCCCGGCTTCCGCCGCTTCAGCACCTCCTTCCAGTCTGCACTGGCGGAAGGGGCGTCACCAGGAAGTGGCGATGGGTTCTTAGTTTTCTGCCATTTTCCACGTCCAGGCGCTTCCGGGAAGCAGCAGCGGAGCGAGGCAAGAGTGAGGCTGAGGGAGGCGGGGAGGCGAGCATTTCGTCGAGAGGAGAAGCGAGAACAGGAACACGAGGCGACAGCAGCTTTCCTGAAATTAAAATATATAAATTAAAAATTTGAGGAAAATTAGATTTTAGAAGGAAAAAGATGGGGGAAAAATGGTAGGAAAATGGGGAACAAAATGTGCGGAAAAATGGGGGAAAATATGGTGAGGAAAAGTGGAAGTGGCGGAAAAATGGAGGAAAATGGCGAGGAAAATGAGGCAAAAAGTGGAGAGGAAATTTGGAAGAAAAATGGGGAAAAAATTGAGAAAAGAAATTGAAAATGGGAGATTGAGATAAAATGGAAGTCAGGGAAAAAAATGGGGGAAAATGAGGAAAAATTGAGAAAAATTGAGAAAAAAATTGGGAAAAATCAATGGAGAAAATGAAGTAGAGAAAAATGGAAAGGTGGAGGGAAATTTGTGGAGGAAAATGGAGAGAAAAATTGGAGTAAAAAGAATTGGGGGAAAATTGGATAAAAATGGGGAGAAATGAGGGAAAAGAGGTGGAGGATGAGAAAAATATAAGGGAAAATGGGGGAAAAATGGGGAAAAAATGGAGAAAAGGTGAGAAGTAGAGAGAGAAGTGGGTGGAAAAATGAGGAAGTGGGGAAAATGTCAGAAATGGGGAAAAATTGGAGGAGATGGGGAAAAATGGGGGAAAATGGGGAAAAATTGAAGGAAAATGGTAGGAAGGGTGGAGAGAAATATGGAGAGGAAAAATGGGAAAAAGTGAAAAAAATGTTTTTTGGGAAAATAAAGGGGAAAAAATGGGGAAAATTTGAGGGGGAAAAGAATTGAGAAAAAATTCCCGAGTGGCGAAAATTGGGGAAAGAGTGAGATTGGGGGAGAGGGGAGGAAAAATGAGAGAAAAAATTGGGAAAATTAGAAGGAAAAAATGGGGAAAATTGAGGGGAAAAATGGAGGAAAAATAGGAGGAAAAATTTGGGAAAAAATTGAGATAAAAATGGGGAAAATGGGAAAATTGGAGAAAAAAATTGAGAAAAAATAGTGGGAAAATTGGGAAAAAATGGGAAATTTTTGGGACACTTTGAGGGAGTTTTTAACCACATACACCTTGCTGGCCTACGCTCTCCTCTCCAGAGATTTCCAGCATTTTTTAGGATTTTGTGATTTTTTCTGATTTTTGGGATTTTTATAATTTCGATTTTTGGCATTTTAACTTGATTTTTGAGATTTGCCATTTTACAATTTTGAGGTTTTGCCATTTTACAACTTTGATTTACTGACATTTTCACAATTTTGATTTTTCAGCATTTCACAGTACAGAGATTTGCATATTTACAATTTTGAGAATTTGCCATTTTCACAATTTTGACTTCCCTGAAACTTTCAAAGTTTTTTGCAATTTCTTGACAGAATTTTTTGTAATTTTTTTCTATTTTAACCTTATTTTTTGCAATTTTTTCTATTTTTGACCTTATTTTCCCCCAAAATTTTTTTCTCGAGGCAATTTTTAACCCCTACCTTGCGGTAGCCATTTTCGCTCTCCTCTCCAGGATTTCCAGGAGTTTTTAGGATTTTGATTTTCTGATTTTTTGGGATTTTTTAAGATTTTGATTTTTGGCATTTTTCACAATTTTTGATTTTTGCCATTTTTACAATTTTGACCCCAAAACTTTTACTTTTTTGCAATTCCTTGTGGAACTTTTAGCAATTTTTTTCTATTTTTTGCCCTTTTTTTGCAATTTTTCTGTTGCAACCTTATTTTTCACTTAATTTTTTCTATTTTTGTACCTTATTTTTTCAAAAGTCGAGCAATTTTAACCCTACCTTTCCGGCTCTCGCTCTCCTCTCCAGGATTTCAGGATTTTTAGGATTTTGTGATTTTCTGATTTTTGGGATTTTTAAGCTTTTGATTTTTGGCATTTTTACGATTTAGATTTTTGGCATTTTTACAATTTAAGGTGCGACATTTTTCCTGACAAATTTTGATTTTTGCCATTTTTACAACACTGATTTTGGCATTTTTCACAATTTTGATTTTGGCATTTCTCGCAATTTTGAGATTTTGCCATTTCACAATTTTTGAGATTTGCCATTTTACAATTTTGACCCTAAAACTTTTAAGTTTTTTGCAATTCCTTGTGAGGAATTTTTTGCAATTTTTTCTATTTTTTTAACCTTATTTCAAAATTTTTTTTTTTTTGCGAGCAATTTTTACCCCCTACCTTGCGGCTCTCGCCGTCCTCTCTCAAGCCTAGTTCAGGATTTTAGAGATTTAGTGATTTTCTGATTTTTGGGATTTTTATGATTTTGACTTTTGGCATTTTCAGAATTTTGATTTTTGGCATTTTTACGATTTAGATTTTTGGCATTTTTACAACTTTGATTTTTGACATTTTTATAATTTCGATTTTTTTCGCATTTTCACAATTCTGAGATTTGCCATTTTCACAATTTTGAGATTTGCCATTTTTACGATTTTGCCATTTGACATTTTCACAGTTTTGATTTTTAGCATTTTTAACAATTTTGATTTTTGGCATTTTTCGATTTGATTTTGCCATTTTACAACTTTGATTTTTGCCATTTTTACAATTTGACCCCAAAACTTTTACTTTTTTGCAATTCCTTGTGGAACTTTTTAGCAATTTTTTTCTATTTTTGCCCTTTTTTGCAATTTTTTCTATTTTTAACCTTATTTTTTTTTGCAATTTTTTCCTATTTTTAACCTTATTTCCCCAAATTTTTTCCAAGCAATTTTTAGCCCTACCTTTCCGGCTCTGACGTCTCTCTAGGGCCCGGCAGCCTCGGCGTGCACGTGGCACTGGAAGGCCCGCGCCCTCCTCCAGTCCTTGGCCAGCACGGGCAGCTGGCGCGTGAGAGTCCCGTTGAAGTGGTGGGTCAGCGCGGGGGAGGGCTGGAGCCACAGCCCGCCCCGCAGCGACCGCGTGACCTCCAGCCCCTACATTAAGCTGGGCAGGCTGAGTGACCAGGCAGAAGGATTTTGGGCTCCTGGCTGGCGTAGAGGTCGGAGGGGAGGGGGGCAGTGAAAGAGACGATTGATGTTAGTGGAGAGGTGGGCTGGGAAAGGGTTAAAAATAAAAAAAGCCCAAAGTGGATTTTTTAGTAAGTTTTTTTTTTTTTAACGAATTGTTTTATAAATAGTGGTTTTGAATAAATATTTTTAAAATAAATTATATTTTAAAAATAGAATTATATTTTAAAAATAAGTTATATTTTTAAAAATAATTATTCTTTAAAAATAATTGTTCTTTCACTATAATTATTTTTTAAAAATAATTATTTATTTAAATAATTATTTTTTAAAATAATTGGTTTGAAATAGTTTTTTAAGATATCTTTTTTAAAGTAATTTTTTAAAAATATTTTTTAAAGAATTATTTTTTAATAATTATTTTTAAAAATAATTATTTTTTAGACAGTTCTTTTTCAAAATATTTTTTAAAAATAATTTTTAAAATTTTTAAAAAATAACTATTTTTTAAAATAATTTTTTTTAAAAGCTGTTTTTAAAAAATAATTATTTTAAGAAAAAGATTGCTTTTAATATAATTATATTTTTTAATAATTATTTTTAAAAAATAATTATTTTTTAAAATAATTATCTGTTTAAAGTTATTTTTTAAAAATAATTATTTTTAGAAAATGTAATATATATTGCTCTTTTCAATAATTATTTTTTTAAAAATAATTATTTTTTGAAAATAAATTACCTAAATAATTATTTTTTAAAAATAAAAACTCAAGACCCCCAGCCCAACTCTTGAGATCCCAAAGGCCAACTGGGATCAGCAAAGAGCTCAACCAAGATGAACCCCAAGACCCAAAACCCAACTTGGGATCAACCCAAAACCCAACTGGGCTCCACCCAAGACCCCCAAACCCAACTGGGGAAGACCCAAGACTCAACTGGGGTCAACTCAAGATCCCTAAACCCAACTGGGAAAATCTCAAACCCAACTGGGGAGATCCCAAACCCAACTGGGATCAGCCCAAGACCCTAAACAACTGTGCCCAGCCCAAAACACCAAAACCAACTGGGATCAACTCAAGACACAAAAACCCAACTGGGAAGATCCCAAACCCAACTGGGCTCAGCCCAAAACACCAAAACAACTGGGATCAGCAAGACCCCCAAACCCAACTGGGATCTGCAAAACCCTAAAACCCAACTGGGAGAAAATCCCAAAAACCCAACTGGGATCAACTCAAGACACAAAAACCCAACTGGGAAGATCCCAAACCCAACTGGGAGATCCCAAACCCAGCTGGGGGGACCCCAAACCCAACTGGGATCAACCCAAGACCCCCAAACCCAACTGGGAAGATCCCAAGCCCAACTGGGATCAAACCCAAATAGCAGGTTCAGCCCAAAACCCTAAAAACCCAACTGGGAAGACCCAAGACTCAGCTGGGGTCAACTCTCAAGACCCCAAAACCCAACTGGGAAGATCCCAAACCCAACTGGGATCAATCCAAACCAACTAGGGGTCAACTCAAGATCCCCAAACCCAGCTGGGAAGACCCAAGACTCAACTGGGGGTCAACTCAAGACACCAAAACCCAACTGGGGAGATCCCAAACCCAACTGGGAAGACCCCAAACCCAACTGGGATCAACCCAAAACCCAACTGGGGAGATCCAAAACCCAACTGGGATCAACCCAAAACCCAACTGGGCCCAGCCCAAGACCCCCAAACCCAGCCGGGCCCAGCCCAAGCCCCGCCCGCTCACGGTGCAGCTCGCATGCCGTCCACTCGGCGGTGGCCCGGCGCTTAGCGATCGTGGCCCGGCACTACGAAGGTCCCGATCCCTCCCACTCGGCCATGGAGGCGTTGAGGCTGAGACCAGGCGGGAAGGTGCGGGGGCGTGGCCAGAGCAGAGGCGCTCGGTGTGGGCGTGGTCAGGGTCCACAGTGTCGCCGTCCTTCAGCCAGAGCCACGCCCACCGGGGGGAGAAGCCAGTCGGTGACCAGGCAGAGGAGCTCGACCAATCCGGATTCGCCGCAGGTTTGGAAGACGTCGACGGTGGGGGGGCGGGGCTTGACTGTGACGTCATTGGGAGGGGGGAAAAATAGGAGGGTTGTCATGACGTCAGCGCCGTGGGCGGTGACGTCATTGCAGTGAGGTTGGGTTAATTTTTTTTTGTTGGGTTGACGTCGTTGGGTTGAGTTTTTTGGGTTGAGTTGGGTTGGGCTGAGTTGAGTTGAATTGAGTTGGGTTGAGTTGGGTTGAGTTGGCAGGTTGGGTTGAGTTGGGATTGAGTTGGGTTGAGTTAGGTTGAGTTAGGTTGAGTTAGATTTGATTAGGTTGAGTTTTTGGGTTGAGTTGAGTTGAGGTTGGGTTGAGTTGGATTGGATTGGTTTAGATGGGTTGGGTTGAGGTTGGGTTGAGTTCAGTTGGGTTGGGTTGGTTGAGGTTGAGTTAGATTCGATTAGGTTGGGATTTTTGGGTTGGAGTTGTGTTGGGTTGAGTTGGGTTGGATTAAGTTGGTTAAGTTGAGTTAAGTTGGGTTGGGTTGGGTTGAGTTGGGTTGAGTTGAGTTGGGTTGGGTTGGCTTAGATGGGTTGAGTTAAGTTGGGTTGGGTTGGGTTGGAGTTAAGTTGAGTTGGGTTGGTTGAGTTGACTTGGCTTGAGCTGCATTTTTTGGGAGGTGAGGGGCGGGGCCTG
Source organism: Luscinia megarhynchos (assembly GCA_034336665.1). Taxonomy (NCBI): domain Eukaryota; kingdom Metazoa; phylum Chordata; class Aves; order Passeriformes; family Muscicapidae; genus Luscinia; species Luscinia megarhynchos. The sequence continues at coordinate 136,467 of JAPFBE010000069.1, read as the reverse complement.
AACCTACCTGCACTGGAGCGACGAGGAGTCGCAGTGAGGTCACCCGAGGGATGGCAGAGCCCCGGAGCAATGGTGCTGGAAGAACACTCAACGTCCGGAGAAACTCAGCGTTGGCCAAACTCAGCCTTGGGTCAACACTGGAGACCACTTCAAGGTTGGGAACCTCCGAAACTCAACGTTGGCTCAGCATTGGGAAGATCCCAACACTGGAGACCCTTCAGCGTTGGCCAAACTCAGCGTTGGCCAAACTCAGCGTTGGCCAAACTCAACTTTGAAGGCGATCAGCGTTGGAGCGTCCCCAAAATTGGAGAACCTCCAAAAAGTTGGGTCAACGTTGGAAGACCCCCCAAATTTTTTTTTTTTTGAGAGTTTTTTTTAGGACCTACCTGGGGTCAAGGTGGGGTCAAGCGGACCGCCCGGTGAGACGCGAGCCCTCACGGAGATTCGGAGGCGTCCACAAAATTTGGGAGGCGCCCTCCCAAAAAAGAGGGAGAAGTGGAAGTGGCGGGACTCACCTGGCGTGAGGGTAGGAGCCTGAGGAGATTTGTGAAATTTGGGGTGAGCGCCGAAAAGTCAAAAGTTGGGTCAAGGCAAGAGGCCGAAACCAACCAAGAGCCAAAACCCAAATTTGGGTCAACTGGAGGATCTTGGAGACCCCAAAAACTCAACGTGAGGTCAAGGGAAGGTCAAAGAAAAGCCGAAAACCCAAATTTGGGTCAAGTCAAGAGCCAAAAGCAAATTTGGGTCAACTGGAGGATCTTGAAGACCCCCAAAACTCAACTTGGGGTCATTGAAGAGCCAAAACCCAAAATTTGGGTCAACCCAAGACCCAAAACCCAACTTGGGGTCAAGTCAAGGTCAACAAAGACCCAAAACCCAAATTTGGGTCAACTGGAGGATCTTGAAGATCCAAAACCCAAAATTTGGGTCAACTCAAGACCCAAAACCCAAAATTTGGGTCGACCCAAGACCCAAAACCCAAGTTTGGGTCAACTGGAGGATCTTGAAGACACAAAAACCCAAATTTGGATCAAGACCCGAAAACCCAAAATTCCAAAAACTCAAAATCCCAAAATTTGGATCAACCCAAGAACCCAAAAATCCAAATTTGGGTCAACCCAAAAATCCAAATTTGGGTCAACCCGAAACCAAAAAACCCCAAAATCCGCTCAACCAAAAAAACCCAAAATTCCGAATTTTGATCAACTGGAGGATCTTGAAGACCCAAAAATCCCAAATTTGGATCAACTCAAGACCCCAAAAAATCCAAAATTTGGATCAACTGGAGAGTCTCAAAGACCCAAAATTTGAAAATTTGGGTCACCCAAAAATCATCAAACACCCCAAAATCCAAATTTGAATCAACCCAAAATTTCCAAATTTCGACCGACCCGAGAACCAAAAACCCAAAATTCCAAATTTTTGATCAACTGGAGGATCTTGAAGACCCAAAAATCCCAAATTTGGATCAAGACCGAAAACCCAAAAATTCCAAAACTCAAAATCCCAAATTTGGTCAACTCAAGACCCCAAAAACCCAAAATTTGAATCAACCCAAAATCCAAATTTAGGCCGGTCTAGAAACCAAAGAACAAAATCGCTCAGCCAAAAAACCCAAAATTCAAATTTTGATCAACTGGAGGATCTTGAAGACCCAAAAAATCCCAAAATTTGGATCAACCCAAGATCCCAAAACCCAAAATTCGCTCAACCCAAAATTCCAAAAACTCAAAATCCCAAAATTTGGTCAACTCAAGACCCCAAAAACCCAAATTTGGGTCAACCCAAAATTCCAAATTTCGACCGACCCGAAACCAAAAAACCCCAAAATCCAGCTCAACCAAAAACCCAAAATTCGAAATTTTTGATCCAAACTGGAGGATCTTGAAGACCCAAAAATCCCAAATTTGGATCAACTCAAGACCCAAAAATCCAAAATTCGCTCAGCCAAAATCTCCAAAAACTCCAAAATTTCAATTTTCGAGCAACCCAAGAACCCAAAAATCCCAAAATTTGCTCAACCCAAAATTCCAAAAACTCAAAATCCCAAAATTTGGATCGGCAAGACCCCAAAAAATCCAAATTTGGGTCAACTAGGACCGACCCAAAATTCTTTCAACCCAAAACCTTCCAAAAAGTCAAAATCCCAAAATTTGGATCAACCCAAGACCCCAAAACCCCAAAATTTGAATCAACCCAAAAATCCAAATTTCGACCGACCCGAAACCAAAAAAACCCAAAATTCCAAATTTCGATCAACTGGAGGATCTTGAAGACCCAAAAATCCCAAATTTGGATCAAGACCCGAAAACCCAAAATTCCAAAAACTCAAAATCCAAAATTTGGATCAACCCAAGACCCCAAAACCCAAAATTTGAATCAACCCAAAAATCCAAATTTCGACCGAGTCGAAACCAAAAACCCAAAATCCAGCTCAACCAAAAAACCCAAAATTCGAAATTTTGATCAACTGGAGGATCTTGAAGACCCAAAAAATCCCAAATTTGGATCAACTCAAGACCCCAAAAAATCCAAAATTCGCTCAACCCAAAATCTCCAAAAACTCCAAAATTTCAATTTTCCGAGCAGCCCAAAGAACCCAAAAATCCCAAAATTTGCTCAGCAAAATTCCAAAAACTCAAAATCCCAAAATTTGGATCAGCCAAGACCCCAAAATCCAAATTTGGGTCCAACCCAGGACCCCAAAACCCAAAATTCGCTCAACGAAAACCTTCAAAAGTCAAAATCCCAAAATTTGGATCAGCAAGACCCCAAAACCCAAAATTTGAATCAGCCAAAAATCAAATTCCGGCCGACCCGAAACCAAAAAACCCAAAATTCCAAAATTTAGATCAACTGGAGGATCTTGAAGACCCAAAAATCCCAAATTTGGATCAACTCAAGACCCCAAAAAATCCAAAATTCGCTCAACCCAAAATCTCCAAAAACTCAAAATTCCAAAATTTGGTCAACTCAAGACCCCAAAACCCAAAATTTGAATCAACCCAAAAATCCAAATTTAGGCCAGTCGAAACCAAAAAACCAAAATCGGCTCAACCAAAAACCCAAAATTCGAAATTTTGATCAACTGGAGGATCTTGAAGACCCAAAAATCCCAAATTTGGATCAACCCAAGACCCGAAAACCCAAAATTAGCTCAACCCAAAATTCAAAAACTCAAAATCCCAAAATTTGGTCAACTCAAGACCCCAAAAACCCAAATTTGGGTCAACCCAAAATTCAAATTTCGACCGAGCCGAAACCAAAAACCCAAAATTCCAAATTTCGATCAACTGGAGGATCTTGAAGACCCAAAAATCCCAAATTTGGATCAACCCAAGACCTTAAAAATCCCAAAAATTAGCTCAACCCAAAATCTCCAAAAACTCCAAAATTTCAATTTTTTGGAGCAACCCAAGACCAAAAATCCCAAAAATTTGCTCAACCCAAAATCTCCAAAAACTCAAAATCCCAAATTTTGGATCAACCCAAGACCCCCAAAACCCAAAATTTGAATCAACCCAAAAATCCAAATTTCGACCGACCCAGAGCAAAAACCCCAAAAATTCCAAATTTTGATCAACTGGAGGATCTTGAAGACCCAAAAAATCCCAAATTTGGATCAACTCAAGACCCCAAAAAATCCAAAATTCGCTCAACCCAAAATCTCCAAAAACTCCAAAATTTCAATTTTTCGAGCAACCCAAGAACCCAAAAATCCCAAAATTTGCTCAACCCAAAATTCCAAAAACTCAAAATCCCAAAATTTGGATCAACCCAAGACCCCAAAAATCCAAATTTGGGTCAACCCAGGACCCCAAAACCCAAAATTCGCTCAACCGAAAACCTTCCAAAAAGTCAAAATCCCAAAATTTGGATCAACCCAAGACCCCAAAACCCCAAAATTTGAATCAACCCAAAAATCCAAATTTCGACCGACCCGAAACCAAAAAAACCCAAAATTCCAAATTTCGATCAACTGGAGGATCTTGAAGACCCAAAAATCCCAAATTTGGATCAACTCAAGACCCCAAAAAATCCAAAATTCGCTCAACCCAAAATCTCCAAAAACTCAAAATTCCAAAATTTGGTCAACTCAAGACCCCAAAACCCAAAATTTGAATCAACCCAAAAATCCAAATTTCGACCGAGTCGAAACCAAAAAAACCCAAAATCCGCTCAACCAAAAAACCCAAAATTCGAAATTTTGATCAACTGGAGGATCTTGAAGACCCAAAAAATCCCAAATTTGGATCAACCCAAGACCCGAAAACCCAAAATTCGCTCAACCCAAAATTCCAAAAACTCAAAATCCCAAAATTTGGTCAACTCAAGACCCCAAAAACCCAAATTTGGGTCAACCCAAAATTCCAAATTTCGACCGACCCGAAACCAAAAAAACCCAAAATTCCAAATTTCGATCAACTGGAGGATCTTGAAGACCCAAAAATCCCAAATTTGGATCAACCCAAGACCCCAAAAAATCCCAAAATTCGCTCAACCCAAAATCTCCAAAAACTCCAAAATTTCAATTTTTGGAGCAACCCAAGGACCCAAAAATCCCAAAATTTGCTCAACCCAAAATCTCCAAAAACTCAAAATCCCAAATTTTGGATCAACCCAAGACCCCAAAACCCAAAATTTGAATCAACCCAAAAATCCAAATTTCGACCGACCCGAAACCAAAAAACCCCAAAATTCCAAATTTCGATCAACTGGAGGATCTTGAAGACCCAAAAACCCAAATTTGGATCAACCCAAGACCCCAAAAAATCCCAAAATTCGTTCAACCCAAAATCTCCAAAAACTCCAAAATTCGATTTTTGGAGCAACCCAAGAACCCAAAAATCCAAAATTTGCTCAACCCAAAACCTTCCAAAAACTCAAAATCCCAAAATTTGGTCAATCCAAGACCCCAAAAATCCAAATTTGGGTCAACCCAAAAATCTCAAACACCCCAAAAACCCCAAAATTTAAGTCAATCCAAAATTCCAAATTTCGAACAACTGGAGGATCTTGAAGACCCAAAAAATCCCAAAATTTTGTCAACTCAAGACCCCAAAAATCCAAATTTGGGTCAACCCAAAAATCCAAATTTCGACCGAGTCGAAACCAAAAAAACCCAAAATTCCAAATTTTGATCAACTGGAGGATCTTGAAGACCCAAAAAATCCCAAATTTGGATCAACTCAAGACCCGAAAAAACCCAAAATTTGCTCAACCCAAAATTCCAAAAAGTCAAAATCCCAAAATTTGGTCAACTCAAGACCCCAAAAATCCAAATTTGGGTCAACCCAGGACCCCAAAACCCCAAATTCGATCATTCCAAAACCTTCCAAAAACTCAAAATCCCAAAATTTGGATCAACCCAAGACCCCAAAACCCAAAATTTGAATCAACCCAAAAATCCAAATTTCGACCGAGTCGAAACCAAAAAACCCCAAAATCCGCTCAACCAAAAAACCCCAAAATCCCAAATTTCGACCCCAAAACCCCCCAAAACCCCCCAAAACCCCCCAAAATCTCCCAAAATCTCTCACCCGCCGCCACCTCCACGCTCCGGCTGCTCCCGCTCGCCTCGTGCCGGACGCTGCAGGTGAAACTTCCGGAACTTCCCGAAATTTTGGCGAAACTTCCGGCGCGGAAAGAGCCGGCGGCGGATCCGACCTGGGGGATGGGGGAGGGGCCGGGCGCGGGGGGGAGGGGCTCCAGCTGAAGGCGACGGGGAGGGAAGAACCCGGAAGCGAGGCAGCCCAGGGGGGCGGGGCCAGAGCCGCAGGCGGCCAATGGGAAGAGGGCGGGGGGTGGGGCGGACTGGGGGGAGGGGGAGGGGAAAAAAACAAAAAAAATAAAGGGGGCGGGGTTTAAAAATGCGGGAGGGGGCTTGGGGGAAATCCCCTCCTCCCCCCGGGGAAAATTCTAGAGGGAAATTCTGCCCCATAGAAAATTTTAGGAGATTTTTCTGCCCCATAGAAAATTTTTCTGCCCCATAGAAAATTCTAGAAGGGAAATTCTGCCCCATAGAAAATTCTAGAAAATTTTTCTGCCCCATAGAAAATTTTTCTGCCCCATAGAAAATTCTAAAAGGAGTTTTTGCCCCATAGAAAATTCTAGAGGGAGTTTCTGCCCCATAGAAAATTTTATAGGGGAAATTCTGCCCCATAGAAAATTTTTCTGCCCCATAGAAAATTCTAGAGACAAAATTCTGCCCCATAGAAAATCCCACAGAGACCCTCCTGCCCTATAGAGAATTTTTGCCCCATAGAAAATTTTATAGAGGAAATTCTGCCCTAGGGGGGAAATTCTGCCCCATAGAAAATCCTAAAATGAATTTCTGCCCCATAGAAAATTTTATAGAGGAAATTCTGCCCTAGGGGGGAAATTCTGCCCCATAGAAAATTCTAAAATGAGTTTTTGCCCCATAGAAAATTTTATAGGGGAAATTCTGCCCCGAAGAAAATTTTTCTGCCCCATAGAAAATTCTAGAGACAAAATTCTGCCCCATAAAAAATTCTATGGGGGAAATTCTGCCCTATAGGGGAAATTCTGCCCCATAGAAAATCCTAAAAAGACCCTCCCGCCCCACAGAGACCCCCCTGCCCCACAGATTTTCCACCCCACAGACCCTCCTGCCCTATAGGGACCCCCCTGCCCCATAGGGACCATTCTGCCCCATAGAAAACCCCATAGGGAATCTCCTGCCCCACAGATCCCGTTCCTGCCCCACAGATCTCATCCTGCCCCACACATCCCATTCCTGCCCCACAGATCTGCCCCCACAGATCCCATCCTGCCCCACAGATCCCATTCCTGCCCCACAGATCCCATTCCTGCCCCACAGATCCCATTCCTGCCCCACAGATCCCATCCTGCCCCACAGATCCCATCCTGCCCCCACAGATCCCATTCCTGCCCCATAGATCCCATCCTGCCCCACAGATCCCAAATCTGCCCCACAGATCCCATTCCTGCCCCATAGATCCCATTCCTGCCCCACAGATCCCATTCCTGCCCCACAGATCCCAAATCTGCCCTACAGATCCCATCCTGCCCCACAGATCCCATTCCTGCCCCCACAGATCCCATTCCTGCCCCACAGATCCCAAATCTGCCCTACAGATCCCATCCTGCCCCATAGATCCCATCCTGCCCCACAGATCCCATTCCTGCCCCATAGATCCCATTCCTGCCCCCATAGATCCCATTCCTGCCCCACAGATCCCATTCTGCCCCACAGATCCCATTCCTGCCCCACAGATCCCAAATCTGCCCCACAGATCCCATTCCTGCCCCACAGATCCCGAATCTGCCCCACAGATCCCATCCTGCCCCATAGATCCCATCCTGCCCCATAGATCCCATTCCTGCCCCACAGATCCCATTCCTGCCCCCACAGATCCCATTCCTGCCCCATAGATCCCATTCCTGCCCCATAGATCCCATTCCTGCCCCACAGATCCCATTCCTGCCCCATAGATCCCGTTCCTGCCCCACAGATCCCATTCCTGCTTCACAGATCCCATTCCTGCCCCCATAGATCCCATTCCTGCCCCATAGATCCCATTCCTGCCCCATAGATCCCGAATCTGCCCCACAGATCCCATCCTGCCCCACAGATCCCATTCCTGCCCCATAGATCCCATTCCCTGCCCCACAGATCCCGAATCTGCCCCACAGATCCCATTCCTGCCCCACAGATCCCATTCCTGCCCCATAGATCCCATTCCTGCCCCATAGATCCCATTCCTGCCCCACAGATCCCATTCCTGCCCCACAGATCCCATTCCTGCCCCATAGATCCCATTCCTGCCCCCACAGATCCCATTCCTGCCCCCATAGATCCCATTCCTGCCCCCACAGATCCCATTCCTGCCCCACAGATCCCATCCTGCCCCACAGATCCCATTCCTGCCCCACAGATCCCATTCCTGCCCCCATAGATCCCATTCCTGCCCCCACAGATCCCATTCCTGCCCCACAGATCCCATCCTGCCCCCACAGATCCCATCCTGCCCCCACAGATCCCATTCCTGCCCCATAGATCCCATTCCTGCCCCACAGATCCCATTCCTGCCCCACAGATCCCATTCCCTGCCCCCACAGATCCCATCCTGCCCCATAGATCCCATTCCTGCCCCACAGATCCCATTCCTGCCCCACAGATCCCATCCTGCCCCATAGATCCCATCCTGCCCCACAGATCCCGGAATCTGCCCCACAGATCCCATCCTGCCCCAAAAATCCCAAATTTCCCCAAAAATCCCAAATTTCACCCCAAAAATCCCAAATTTCACCCAAAAATCCCAAATTTCCCCCAAAAATCCCAAATTTCACCCAAAAATCACAAATTTCATCCAAAAATCCCAAATCTGCCCCAAAATCCCAAATCTGCCCCAAAAATCCCAAATTTCGCCTCAAAAATCCCAAATTTCACCCCAAAATCCCAAATTTCACCCAAAAATCCCAAATTTCACCCCAAAATCCCAAATTTCACCCAAAAATCACAAATTTCTCCTCAAAATCCCAAATTTTCCCCCCAAAATCCCAAATTTCACCCATAGATCCTAAATCCGCCCCAAAAATCCCAAATTTTCCCCAAAAATCCCAAATTTCGCACCCAAAATCCCAAATTTCACCCCAAAATCCCAGATTTCTCCAAAAAAATCCCAAATTTCGCCCCAAAATCCCAAATTTCACCCAAAAATCTCAAATCTGCCCCAAAACTCCGAAATTTCACCCCAAAAATCCCAAATCCGACCCAAAAATCCCAAATTTCACCCAAAAATTCCAAACTTCCCCCAAAAATTTCAAATCCGCCCAAAAAACCCCAAATTTCACCCAAAAATTCCAAATTTCATCCCAAAATCCCAAATTTCTCCAAAAAAATCCCAAATTTAGCCCCAAAATCCCAAATTTCACCCAAAAATCTCAAATCTGCCCCAAAAATCCCAAATTTCACCCAAAAATTCCAAATTTTTCCCAAAAATTTCAAATCCGCCCAAAAACCCCAAATTTCCTCCCAAAAATCCCAAATTTCCCCAAAAATCCCAAATTTCCTCCCAAAAATCCCAAATCTGACTTAAAATCCCAAATTTCCCCCCAAAAATCCCAAATTTACCCCAAAAATCCCAAATTTCGCCCCCAGCCCCCCGGCCGCTCCTCACCCGCCCCACTCAGCGGCTCCTTCTGCTCCTGCCCCTCCCCCTCCCGCCCCCTCCCCTCCCGCCCCTCCCCTCCCCCTCCCGCCCCTCCCCCAACTTCCCCTTTTTTTATTTTTGGATTTTTTTTGGTTTTTGGGGTTTTTAGAACCCCAAACGCGGGCCCCACAGCGCCCCCCAGCGGCCGAACTCGGAGATTTCACCCCAAAAATTTTTGGGTTTTTTTTTTTCACCCCAAAAATTTTCATTTTTGGGGCATTTTTTCCCGCCCTCCAAAAATCCTTTTTTTTTTTTTTTTGGGTTTTTTTTGGGGTGTTTTGTCCCAAATTTTGCTCCCCCCAAAATTTGGAATTTTCAGCCGTTTTGAGACGTTTCCTCCCGAATTTTCCTCCCAAAAATTCCCTTTTTTTCGAATTTTTTGCCCCAAATTTCATCCCAAATTTCCTCCTAAAATTTCCATTTTTTGGGTCATTTTCCCCCCAAATTTTCTCCCAAAATTTTCATTTTTTCGAATTTTTTGCCCCAAATTTCCCTCCTAAAATTCCCATTTTTTGTTCATTTTTTCCCCAAATTTTCCTCCCCAAATTTCCAAATTTTGGGGTTTTTCTACCCAAATTTCCACCCAAAAAAATTCCAATTTTTGCTCATTTTTTCCCCCAAATTTCCCAAATTTTTTTCACCATTTTTGGCCCATTTCACCCCAAATTTCCCTCCCCAAAATTCACATTTTTTTCATTTTTCCCCCCAAAATTCCACCCCCAAATTTCCCAATTTTTGCCTCATTTTACCCCAAATTTCCCTCCCAAAATTCCCAATTTTTGGGGGATTTTTCCCCAAATTTTCCTCCCCAAATTTCCCAATTTTGGGATTTTTCTCCCCAAATTCCCTCCCCCAAAAAATTTCCAAATTTTCATCATTTTACCCCAAAATTTCCTCCAAAAATTCCCAAATTTTTTGCTCATTTTTTCCCCCAAACTTCCCAAATTTTTTCACCATTTTTGGGCCATTTCACCCCAAATTTCCCTCCCAAAAATTTCCATTTTTTACAATTTTTTCCCCCCAAAATTCCACCCCCAAATTTCCCAATTTTTGCCTCATTTTACCCCAAATTTCCCTCCCAAAATTCCCAATTTTTTTGTGATATTTCCCCCAAATTTTCCTCCCCAAATTTCCCAATTTTGGGATTTTTCTCCCCAAATTCCCTCCCCCAAAAAATTCCAAAATTTTCATCATTTTCCCCCAAAATTTCCTCCAAAAATTCCCAAATTTTTTCTCCATTTTTTCCCCAAATTTCCCATTTTTCTTTCGTCCCCCCCCAAAATTTTCCCGTTTTCCCCAAATTTCACCCCAAATTTCCCTCCCCAGGGCCGCAGCCAATCAGGAGAGACCGGAACCGGAAACGACCAATCAGGAGCGGCCGGAACCGGAAACGACCAATCAGGAACTTCCGTCCAGCAGGGGGCGCCACCTGCGGGAAAATCGGGAATTTTGGGGGAATTTTGGGAATTTTTTGGGGTAAATTTTGGGATTTTTTTGGGGGGATTTTTTTGGGATTTTTTGGGAATTTGGGGGAAAAAATTTTGGGAATTTTTGGAATTTTTTTGGGTAAATTTTGGGATTTTTTGGGGAAATTTTGGGAAATTTTTGGGATTTTTTTGGGATTTTTGGAAAATTTTGGGGAAATTTTGGGGAAATTTTGGGATTTTGAGGGAATTTTTGGGATTTTTTTGGGAGAATTTTTGGGAAATTTTTGGATTTTTTGGGGAAATTTTGGGAGATTTTTGGGAAAATTTTTGTGATTTTTTTGGGAAATTTTGGGAAATTTTTGGGATTTTTTGGGGGATTTTTGCAAAATTTTGGGGAATTTTTGGGGAATTTTTTGGGGAATTTTTTGGGAGATTTGGGGGAAATTTTTTTGTGAATTTTGGGGGATTTTTTTTTTTAATTTTGAGAATTTTTAGGGATTTTTTTGGGGAAATTTTGGGGAAATTTTTGGGATTTTTAGGGGATTTTTGGAAAATTTTTTGGGGATTTTTTGGGGGAATTTTTTGGGACTTTTTTGGGATATTTGGGGAAAATTATTTGGGGAATTTTCGGGGATTTTTTTTAAATTTTAATTTTGGGAATTTTTAGGGAATTTTGGGGATTTTGGGAAATTTTTGGGGAATTTTTTGGGGGCGATTTTGGGTAAATTTTGGGGGATTTTGGGGTCCTGAAGGGAATTTTGGGGATCTCGGAGCTGGAACTGGGCTGAACTGGTCTGAACTGGTCGGGACTGGTCTGGACTGGTCTGAACTGGTCTAAACTGGTCTGAACTGGTCGGGACTGGTCTGGACTGGTTTGGACTGGTTTGGACTGGTTTGAACTGGTCTAAACTGGTCTGGACTGGGAGAGCTGGGCTGGGACTGGTCTGGACTGGTCTAAACTGGTCTGTACTGGGAATGCTGCGGCTGGGACTGGTCTAAACTGGTCTAAACTGGTCTGGACTGGTCTGTACTGGGCTGAACTGGTCTGAACTGGTCTGGACTGGTCCAGACTGGTTGGAACTGGGCTGGAACTGGACTGGACTGGTCCCAACTGGTCTAAACTGGGAATACTGGGCCGGGACTGGTCTAAACTGGTCTGGACTAGACTGGACCGGTCTAAACCGGTCTAAACTGGTATGAACTGGTCTGAACTGGGAATGCTGGGCTGGGACCAGCCTGGAACTGGTCCGGACTGGTTTAAACTGGTCTGAACTGGGAATGCTGGGACAGGAATCGGGTCTAAACTGGTCTGGACTGGGAGAGCTGGGCTGGGATCGGGTCTATACTGGTCTGAACTGGTCTAAACTGGGACAGCTGTGCTGGGACTGGTCCGTACTGGTCTGTACTGGTCCGGACTGGTTTAAACTGGTCTAAACTGGGAGAGCTGTGCTGGGACTGGTCTGAACTGGTCTGGACTGGTTTAAACTGGTCTGAACTGGAGATGCTGGGCTGGGATCGGGTCTAAACTGGGCTGAACTGGTTTGGACTGGTCTGAACTGGTCTAAACTGGGAGAGCTGTGCTGGGACTGGTCCGTACTGGTCTGGACTGGTCTGGACTGGGCTAAACTGGTCTGAACTGGGAGAGCTGGGCTGGGACCAGCCTGGAACTGGTCCGGACTGGTTTAAACTGGTCTGAACTGGGAATGCTGGGCTGGGATCGGGTCTAAACTGGTTTAAACTGGTCTAAACTGGGAGAGCTGGGGCTGGGATCGGGTCTGAACTGGTCCGGACTGGTTTAAACTGGTCTGAACTGGGAATGCTGAGCTGGGACTGGTCTAAACTGGTCTGAACTGGGAATGCTGGGCTGGGATCGGGTCTAAACTGGGCTGTACTGGTTTGAACCAGGCTGAACTGGTCTGGACTGGGCTAAACTGGGAATGCTGTAGCTGGAACTGGTCTGGACTGGGAATGCTGGGACTGGAATCGGGTCTAAACTGGTCTGGACTGGTCTGTACTGGGAGAGCTGGGCTGGGACCAGCCTGGAACTGGTCCGGACTGGTTTAAACTGGTCTGAACTGGAGATGCTGGGCTGGGATCGGGTCTGAACTGGGCTGAACTGGTTTGGACTGGGCTAAACTGGTCTAAACTGGGAGAGCTCTGCTGGGACTGGTCTAAACTGGTCTGAACTGGTCTGAACTGGGAGAGCTGGGCTGGGACTGGTCTAAACTGGACTGGACTGGTCTGTACTGGTCTGTACTGGGAATGCTGGGCTGGGACCAGCCTGGAACTGGTCCGGACTGGTTTAAACTGGTCTGAACTGGGACAGCTGGGCTGGGACTGGTCCGTACTGGTCTGTACTGGTCTGGACTGGTTTAAACTGGTCTAAACTGGGAATGCTGGGCTGGGATCGGGTCTAAACTGGTCTGAACTGGTCGGTACTGGGAGAGCTGGGCTGGGATCAGCCTGGGACTGGTCTGGACTGGTTTAAACTGGTCTAAACTGGGAATGCTGGGCTGGGATCGGGTCTAAACTGGTCTGAACTGGTCTGGACTGGTCTAAACTGGGAGAGCTGTGCTGGGACTGGTCTAAACTGGTCTGAACTGGTCTGGACTGGGAGAGCTGGGGCTGGGACTGGTCTGAACTGGACTGGACTGGTTTGGACTGGGCTGAACTGGGAATGCTGGGCTGGGACCAGCCTGGAACTGGTCTGGACTGGTCCGTACTGGGAATGCTTGACCAGTCTAAACTGGGCTGAACTGGGCTGGAACTGGTCTAAACTGGGAGAGCTGGGGCTGGGATCGGGTCTGAACTGGTCCGGACTGGTCTGAACTGGTCTGGACTGGGAGAGCTGGAGCTGGGACTGGTCTAAACTGGTCTGAACTGGGAATGCTGGGCTGGGATCGGGTCTGAACTGGTCCAGACTGGTTTAAACTGGTCTGAACTGGGAATGCTGGGCTGGGACTGGTCCGTACTGGTCTGTACTGGGAGAGCTGGGCTGGGACTGGTCCGTACTGGACTGGACTGGTTCAGACTGGTCTAAACTGGGAATGCTGGGCTGGGATCAACCTGGAACTGGTCCGGACTGGTTTAAACTGGTCTAAACTGGGACAGCTGGGCTGGGACTGGTCCGTACTGGTCTGTACTGGTCTGGACTGGGCTAAACTGGTCTAAACTGGGAATGCTGGGCTGGGATCGGGTCTAAACTGGTCTGAACTGGTCTGTACTGGGAATGCTGGGCTGGGATCGGGTCTGAACTGGTCCAGACTGGTTTAAACTGGTCTGAACTGGGAATGCTGAGCTGGGACTGGTCTGAACTGGTCTGAACTGGGAATGCTGAGCTGGGACTGGTCTGAACTGGTCTGAACTGGGAGAGCTGGGCTGGGACTGGTCTGAACTGGACTGGACTGGTCTGAACTGGTCTAAACTGGTCCGTACTGGTCTGTACTGGGAGAGCTGGGCTGGGACTGGTCTAAACTGGTCCAGACTGGTCTGAACTGGTCTGGACTGGGCTGTACTGGTCTGTACTGGTCTGTACTGGGAATGCTGGGCTGGGACCAGCCTGGAACTGGTCCGGACTGGGCTAAAGTGGTCTAAACTGGGAGAGCTGGGGCTGGGATCGGGTCTGAACTGGTCCGTACTGGTTTAAACTGGTCTGTACTGGTCTAAACTGGGAGAGCTGGTCTGCACTGGTCTGTGTACAGGTTTGAACTGGTCTAAACTGGGAATGCTGGGCTGGGGTCGGGTCTAAACTGGTCTAAACTGGTCTGAACTGGTCCGTACTGGTTCGGACTGGTCTAAACTAGGAATGCTGGGCTGGGGTCGGGTCTAAACTGGTCTAAACTGGTCTAAACTGGTCTAAACTGGTCTGTACTGGGAATGCTTGACCAGTCTAAACTGGGCTGAACTGGGAGAGCTGGGGCTGGGATCGGGTCTAAACTGGTCTAAACTGGTTTAAACTGGTCCGAACTGGGAATGCTGGGGAGGGTTTGAGGCCCGGCCCCGATCGCCCCCAAAAAATCCCAAAAATTGCCCAAAATTGCCCAAAATTCACAAAATTCACAAAATTCACAAAATTGCCCAAAATCCCCAAAATTTGCCCCAAAATTGAGCCTAAAATTAAAAAAAATAACAAAAATTTTTTAAAATTGCCCAAAATTGCCCAAAATTCACAAAATTCACAAAATTCACAAAATTGCCCAAAATCCCCAAAATTTACCCCAAAATTGAACCTAAAATTAAAAAAAAATTTAAAAATAACAAAATTGCCCAAAATCCACAAAATTTGCCCCAAAATTGAGCCAAAAATTAAAAAAAATTAAAAAAATAACAAAAAATCACCAAAATTGCCCAAAATTGCCCAAAATTTACGAAATTTACCTGAAATTTTTGGAGGTGATTCCAAACCAGGTGAGGACTTGTTAAAACCCAAAATTCCCGAAATTTGCCCCAAAATTGAATCTAAAAATTAAAAAAATAACAAAAATCACTAAAATTGCCCAAAATTGCCCAAAATTTAAGAAATTTACCTGAAATTCTCTCAGGTGACTTTAAACCAGGTGAGGGTTTGTTAAAATCGAGTTTAAACCCAAAATCTCCAAAATTTGCCCCAAAATTGACCCAAAAATTGAAAAAAAATTTAAAAATCACTAAAATTGCCCAAATTTGCCCAAAATTTACGAAATTTACCTGAAATTTTTGGAGGTGATTTTATCCCAGGTGAGGATTTGTTAAAATCGAATTTAAACCCAAAATTCCCAAAATTTGCCCCAAAATTGAGAATAAAATTTAAAAAAATAACAAAAATCACAAAAATTGTCCAAAATCGCCCAAAATTACCCAAAATTTACGAAATTTACCTGAAATTTTTGGAGGTGATTCCAAACCAGGTGAGGATTTGTTAAACCCAAAATCTCCCAAATTTGCCCCAAAATTGAGCCAAAAATTGAAAAAAATATTAAAAATCACTAAAATTGCCCAAAATGGCCCAAAATTGCCCAAAATTTAAGAAATTTAGCCCAAATATTCTCAGGTGATTTAAAACCAGGTGAGGGTTTGTTAAAACCCAAAATCTCCAAAATTTGCCCCAAAATTGAAAGTAAAAATTAAAAAAATAAAAAAAATCACCAAAATCGCCCAAAATCGCCCAAAATTGCCCAAAATTGCCCAAAATTGCCCAAAATTTAAGAAATTTTACCCAAAATCTTCTCAGGTGATTCTAAACCAGGTGAGGATTTGTTAAACCCAAAATCTCCAAAATTTGCCCCAAAATTGAACCTAAAAATTAAAAAAAATTTAAAAATCACTAAAATTGCCCAAAATTGCCCAAAATTTGCAAATTTAACCCAAATATCCTCAGCTGATTCTAAACCAGGTGAGGATTTGTTAAACCCAAAATCCCCAAAATTTGCCCCAAAATTGACCCAAAAATTGAAAAGAAATTTTAAAAAATAACAAAAATCACTAAAATTGCCCAAAATTGCCCAAAATTTGAAAAATTTAACCCAAATATTCTCAGGTGATTCCAAACCAGGTGAGGATTTGTTAAAATCGAATTTAAACCCAAAATTCCCAAAATTTGCCCCAAAATTGAACCTAAAATTAAAAAAATAACAAAAAATGACCAAAATCGCCCAAAATCGCCCAAAATTGCCTAAAATTTAAGAAATTTAACCCAAATATTCTCAGGTGATTCCAAACCAGGTGAGGATTTGTTAAAATCGAATTTAAACCCAAAATCTCCCAAATTTGCCCCAAAATTGAGCCAAAAATTGAAAAAAAATTTTAAAAATCACTAAAATTGCCCAAAATTGCCCCAAATTACCCAAAATTTAAGAAATTTACCTGAAATTTTTGGAGGTGATTCCACATCAGGTGAGGATTTGTTAAACTCAAAATCTCCAAAATTTGCCCCAAAATTGACCCAAAAATTGAAAAGAAATTTAAAAAAATAACAAAAATCACTAAAATTGCCCAAAATTGCCCAAAATTACCCAAAATTTACGAAATTTACCTGAAATTTTTGGAGGTGATTTTATCCCAGGTGAGGATTTGTTAAAACCCAAAATCTCCCAAATTTTCCCCAAAATTGAGCCAAAAAGTGAAATAAAATTTTAAAAAATTTTCTAAATTTGCCCAAAATTGGCGATTTTGGCCCCAAAATCTCACCTGGAGCTCGGAGCTGCTGCTCTCACCTGCGGCCCCGCCCCCACTAATTGGGGCGTGACGTCATCGGTGACGTCACCGCCAGACGGGGCGTGGCCTGGGCCGGAAGCCGCGACTTCCTGGGGATGGTTTTGTGGTTTTTTATTTTTAAATTTTTTATTTTTAATTAATTAATTTTTAATTTTTTTTTTTGGGGTGATTTGAGGCGATTTTGGGGTTTGGGTATCGGGGCTGGGATTGGTGATTAATGAGCCGTTAATTAATTAATATTTTGTAATTAATAATTAATAATTAATATTTTTATAAGGAATAATTAATACTCAATAGAGAATAATTACTACTTAATACTTAATATTTAATAATTAATAATTGACAATCGATAATGATAATCAATAATTCATAATTCACAATTCACAAGTCATAATTCACAGTTCATAATTAATAATTAGTAATTAATAATTAATGATTAATAATTAATAATTAATAATTAATAATTAATAATTAATAATTAATAGTCAATAGTCAATAGTCAATAGTCAATAGTCAATAGTTAATAGTTAATAATTAATAATTGTCAATTGATAATTAATAATTAATAGTCAATAGTTATTAGTAAATAGTTAATAATTAATAATAATTGACAATTGATAATTAATAATTAATAATAATCAAGAATAAGTAAATAATTAGTAATGAGTCAATAATTAATAATAAATTAATTAGATGAAATTGAAATTAATTAAAATTCAAGGGAATAGTGGATAATAAATTAAAAATAAAAAGTTAAAAATTTAAAATTAAAAAATTAAAAATTGAAAATTTAGAAATTAGAAAATAAAAAAATTAAGATTAAAAATTAAAAATCAGAAATTAAAAAATTTAAAAATTGTAAATTTTTAAAATTAAAAATTTTAAAATTAAAAATTTAAAATTCATTATTAATAATAAGAAATTAGAAAATTAAAAAAATTAAAAAGTTAAAAAATTAAAAAATTAAAAATTAAAAATTAAAAATTAAAATTTAAAAAGTAAAAAATTAAAAAATTAGAAATCTAAAAATGAAAAAAAGATTAAAAACTGAAAATTAAAAATCAAAAATTTACACATTTAAAAATTAAAAATTAAAAAAATTCGAAATTTAAAAAAAATTTAAAAATTATGAATTAAAATTTAAAAATTAAAAATTAAAAATTATTAAAAATTATTAAAAATTAAAATTTAGAAACTAAAAATTAACAATTAATAAATCAAAGAACGAAAAATTTAAAAATAAAAAAATCACAAAATTAAAAATGAAAAAATGAAAAAGTGAAAAAGGAAAAAATGAAAAAATTAAAAATGAAAAAATGAAAACTTAAAAATTAACAATTAAAAATTTTCCGCCATTTAGAATCAAAATTTTTGGGTTTTTTTAGGGCAAATTTGGGAGTTTTCGGTCGGGATTTTTTTCCCCATGAGTGGGCGTGGCCTCCCTTATGCTAATGAGGGCAATTCCTCTCTCAACATTTTCCCGCCATTTTTCTGTGAGGATTTCCGCCATCTTGGATGGATTTTCAGCCATCTTAGATCCATTTTCGGCCATCTTGGATCCATTTTGCGCCATCTTGGATCCATTTTGCGCCATCTTGGACGGATTTTCCGCCATCTTGAATCCATTTTGCGCCATCTTGGACGGATTTTCCGCCATCTTGAATCGATTTTCGCTGCGATTTTTTGGTTTTTTTAGGGCAAATTTGGGGATTTTTTTTCTCAGGTGTGGGCGTGGCCTCTCCCATTTTCCCGCCATTTTCCTATGTCATTTTCCGCCATCTTGGATGGATTTTCTGCCATCTTGAATCCATTTTCGGCCATCTTGGATCCATTTTCCGCCATTTTTGGCTCCATTTTCCGCCATCTTGGTTTGATATTTCAGGGCAAACTTTGGGTCGATTTTCCGCCATCTTGAATCAAATTTTTCGGGTTTTTTTGGGGTTTTTTGGGTATTTTCAGTCGGGACTTTTTCCCCATGAGTGGGCGTGGCCTCCCTTATGCTAATGAGGGTAATTTCTCTCTCAGCATTTTCCCGCCATTTTCCTGTGAGGATTTCCACCATTTTGAATGGATTTTCGGCCATCTTGAATCCATTTTCCGCCATCTTGAATCCATTTTCCGCCATCTTGGCTCCATTTTCGGCCATCTTGAATCGATTTTCTCTGCGATTTTTTTGGTTTTTTAGGGCAAATTTGGGTGTTTTCGGTCGGGATTTTTTTCCCCATGAGTGGGCGTGGCCTCCCTTATGCTAATGAGCTTTTTCCCCCCGCAGCCCCCGCCCGCTCTCCCAGCGTTTTCCCGCTGCTCTCCTGCCAGGACTGCGAGGGCCAGGTGAGTTTCGGCTGCTTCGCCGCCGGCTTCTTCCCGACGCCGGCCGCCATCACCTGGGAGGGCGTGGCCTCAGGTGAGCCCCTGAGCTTCCCGGAAGTGGCCACGGGCAGCAACCGGTTCAGCCTCAGCTCCCGAGTCACCGTCTCGGCCGAGGAGGCCAAAAAAGGGAATTTCCGGTGCCGGGTGAAGCACAGGAGCAGCGACGCCGAGCTGGAGATGGACGGTGAGGGGTCACCTGGGGGTCAGCTGGGGGTCACCTGGGTGGGTTTGGGGTCACTTGGGGGTCACCTGGGTGGGTTTGGGGTCACCTGGGGTCACCTGGGGGTCACCTGGGGGTCACCTGGGGTGAATTTTGGGGTCACCTGGGGTCACCTGGGGGTCACCTGGAGGGGTTTGGGGTCACCTGGGGGTCACCTGGGTGAATTTTGGGTCCGTTTCTGTAAATTTTGGGTCAATTTCTCCGAATTTTGTCTCCATTTCTCCCAATTTTGACTCAATTTCTCCAAATCTCATCTCAATTTCTCCAAATTTTTTTTGTCTCAATTTCTCCAAATTTTTTTTGTCTCAATTTCTCCGAATTTTGGGGCCAATTTCTCCAAATTTTTTTCCCAACTTCTCCAAATTTCATCTCAATTTCTCCAAATTTTTTTTCATCTCAATTTCTCCAAATTTTGTGTGAATTTCTCCAAATTTCATCACAATTTCTCCAAATTTCTTCTGAATTTCTCCAAATTTTGACTCCAGTTCTCCAAATTTTTTCATCTGAATTTCTGTAAATTTTGGCTCATTTTCTGTAAATTTTGTCTCATTTTCTCCAATTTTTTTTCTCAATTTTTCCAAATTTTTCATCTCAATTTCTCCAAATTTTGTCTCAATTTCTCCGAATATTTTCTCAGTTTCTCCAAATTTCATCTCAATTTGTCCGAATTTTTTTTCATCTCAATTTCTCCAAATGTTGTCTGAATTTCTCCAAATTTCATCTCAATTTCTCCAAATTTCATCACAATTTCTCCAAATTTCATCACAATTTCTCCAAATTTCTTCTGAATTTCTCCAAATTTTGACTCCAGTTCTCCAAATTTTTTCATCTCAATTTCTGTAAATTTTATCTCATTTTCTCCAATTTTTCTTTCTCCATTTCTCCAAATTTCCTCTCAATTTCTCAGAACTTTTCTTAATCTCCATTTCTCCAAATTTTTTCTCAATTTCTCTAAATTTGGGGTCAGTTTCTCCAAATTTCATCTCAACTTCTCAGAATTTTTTAATCTCCATTTCTGCAAATTTTGTCTCAATTTCTCCGAATTTTTTCTCAATTTCTCCAAATTTTGTCTCAATTTCTCCAAATTTTTTCTCAATTTGTCAATTTTTCATCTCAATTTTCTCCAAATTTTGGGGCATCTCCAAATTTCTTCTGAATTTCTCAAATTTTAACTCAAGTTTCTCCAAATTTTTTCATCTCAATTTCTGTAAATTTTTGGCTCATTTTCAATTTTTCATCTCAATTTCTCCGAATTTTGTGTGAATTTCTCCAAATTTAATCACAATTTCTCCAAATTTTTTCTCAATTTCTCCAAATTTTTTCTCGATTTCTCCAAACTTAATTCGAATTTTTTTATTGTTATTTCCTTTTGCCTCGCCCCTCCCCCGCCAGCCGACTCCATCTGCCCGCCCCTTCCGGAATTTTCCGTCGCGCTCCTGGGTGACCCCGAGATTTCCCGCCCGGCCAGTTCCCAGGTGCACCTGCTGTGCCAGGTGCGGGGGCGGGGCGCGGGCGAGGCCACGCTCACCTGGCTGCTCAACGGTGACGTCACCGACCTGGGGGCGGAGCTCTCCACCTGCCAGGAGGGCGGGGCCGGTCACGTGACGCTGAACGGCCGCGCCAACGTCAGCCGGGCGCTGTGGGAGGGCGGGGCCACCTTCACCTGCCGGGCGGGCCACGCCCAGATGGCCACGCCCCGCGAGGCGTCCATCAGCTCCTTCTGTAAAGGTGAGCGGCGTTCGGGGCAAATTTGGGTTAAAAAAACCGAAAAAGTTTCATTTTTTTACAAGGGTAAAATCCAAAAAAATCCGAATTTTTCTTCTAAAAAATTCCCCAAAAAATCCAAATTTTTCTCTTAAAAAATCACTAAAATTCACATTTCTCCTTAAAAAATCTCGGAAAAATCACTAAAATATTCAAAATTTTCTTAAAAATCACTAAAAATTCAAATTTTTCTCCTAAAAAATCACTAAAAATTCAAATTTTTCTCCTAAAAATCACTAAAAAAATTCAAAATTTTTCTCTTAAGAAACCACTTAAAAATTCAAATTTTTCTTCTAAAAACTCACTAAAAAATTCAAATTTTTCTCTTAAAAAATCACTAAAAAAATCCAAAATTTTTTCTCTTAAAAAAATCTTGGGAAAAATCACTAAAAATTTCAAATTTTCTCTTAAAAATCACTAACTATTCAAATTTTTCCTACTAAAAATTCCCCAAAAATCCAAATATTTCTCTTAAAAATCACTAAAAATTCAAATTTTTCTCTTAAAAAATACCGGAAAAATCACTAAAATATTCAAAATTTTCTCTTAAAAAATCACTAAAAATTCAAATTTTTCTCTTAAAAATCACTAAAAATTCACATTTTCTCTTAAAAACCACTAAAAATTCAAATTTTTTCTTCTAAAAACTCACTAAAAATTCAAATTTTTCTCTTAAAAAATCACTAAAAAATTCAAATTTTTCTCCTAAAAATCACTAAAAAATTCAAATTTTTCTCTTAAAAAATCCCTAAAAATCCCCAAAAATCCTTAAAAAATCCCCCAAAAATCCTTTAAAAATCCTAAAAATCCCAAAAAAATTCTTAAAAAATCCCAAAAATCTCCAAAAAATCCCAATAAAATCCTAAAAATCTTTTAAAACATCCCCAAAAAATCCCCAATGAAATCCCCTGAAAAATCCTTAAAAATCCCTAAAAAATCTTTTAAAAATCCCCCAAAAATCCTTTAAAAATCCCTTAAAAATGCAATTATTTCCCCAAAAATTGCCTAAAAATTCCCCAAAAACTCCCTTAAAAATCCTTTAAAAATCCTTTAAAAACCCCTTAAAAATCCATTTTTTTTCTCCAAAAAATCCCTTAAAAATCCCTTAAAAATCCCTAAAAAATCACAGTTTTTCGCCCAAAAAATCCCTTAAAAAGTCTTTAAAAATCCAATTTTTTCCCTAAAAAATCCCCAAAAAATCTTTGAAAATCGTTAAAAAATCATTTAAAAGTCTGTAAAAATCTCAAAAAAAATCCATTAAAAATCCAATTTTTTCCCCAAAAATCCCCAAAAATCCCCAAAAAATCCCTAAAAAATCCCAAAAAAATCCCAATAAAATCCCTAAAAAATCTTTTAAAAATCCCCAAAAAATCCCTAAAAAGTCCTCAAGAAATCCCCAAAAAAATCCCGAAAAATCCTCAAAATATCCCTAAAAAATCCATTAAAAATCACTAAAAAATCCTTAAAAAATCCCTAAAAAATCCTTTAAAAATCCCTAAAAAACCGGAATTTTCTGCCAAAAAACCCCAATTTTTTCCCAAAATCTCACTTTCTTCCCCAAATTTTTTTTCCCTCCAGGCCCCGAGCCATCCCCCAGCGTGACCCTGCTGCTCCCCCACCCTCAGCTGACCTCTACCTGTCCTCAGCTTTCCCCAACCTCACCTGCGTGGCCACCAACCTGAAATCCCCGAGGCCAAATTCACCAAAATTTGACTTTTCATACAAATTTTTTTTCTGCCAAATCCCATTTTTTCCATGAAAAAAGCCCAAAAAAATCCCCAAAAATCCCAATAAAATCCTAAAAAATCCTAAAAACTCCTCAAGAATTCCCCAAAAAATTCTTTAAAAATCCTCAAAAAAATCCCCAAAAAATCCCAATAAAATCCCTAAAAAATCTTTTAAAAATCCCAAAAAATCCTAAAAAATCCATTAAAAATCCCCAAAAATCCATTAAAAAATCCAATTTTTTTCCCCAAAAAATCCCCCAAAAAATCCCTAAAAAAAATCTTTTTAAAAATCCCCAAAAAATTCCTAAAAAGTCCTCAAGAAATCCCCCAAAAAATTCTTTAAAAATCTCAAAATATCCCTAAAAAATCCTAAAAAAATCCTAAAAATCCCTAAAAAATCCCTAAAAATCCTTAAAAATCCTAAAAAGCGAGATTTTCTGCCAAAAACCCCCAATTTTTTTCCCCAAAATCTCACTTTCTTCCCCAAAATTTTTTTTCCTCTCCAGGCCCCGAGCCATCACCCAGCGTGACCCTGCTGCCCCCACCCTCAGCGACCTCTACCTGTCCTCGCACCCTCAACCTCACCTGCTGTGGCCACCAACCTGAGAAATCCCCGAGGCCAAATTCACCAAAATTTGACTTTTTCCACTACAAATTTTTTTTCTGCCAAGTCCCATTTTTTCCATGAAAAAAGCCCAAAAAATCCCCAAAAAAATCCCAATAAAATCCTAAAAAAATCCTAAAAACTCCTCAAGAAATCCCCAAAAAATTTCTTTACAAATCCTCAAAAAAATCCCCAAAGATCCCAATAAAATCCCTAAAAAATCTTTTAAAAATCCCAAAAAAATCCCCTAAAAGTCCTCAAGAAATCCCCAAAAAATTTCTTTAAAAATCCCCAAAATCCTAAAAAGTCCTCAAAGAAATCCCCAAAAATCCTGAAAAAATCCTCAAAATATCCCTAAAAAATCCCTAAAAATCCTAAAAATCCTAAAAAATCCTAAAAATCCTTAAAAAATCCCTAAAAACCGGAATTTTCTGCTAAAACCCCAATTTTTTCCCAAAATCTCACTTTCTTCCCCAAATTTTTTTTCCCACCAGGCCCCGAGCCATCCCCCAGCGTGACCCTGCTGCCCCCCCACCCTCAGCTGACCTCTACCTGTCCTCGCACCCCCAACCTCACCTGCGTGGCCACCAGCCTGAAATCCCCGAGGCCAAAATTCACCTGGGCCCGCTCGAGTGAGGGCCGTGGGCGAGGCCACTTCCGGCCCCGCCCAGCGCCTGCCCAGCGGCCGCTGGGAGCAGCGGAGCACGCTGGGAATCTGCGCCGAGGACTGGAACTCGGGCGACGTCTTCACCTGCCAGGTGGCGCTGCCGGAGCTGGGCCCCGAGCCGCTGGTCAGCAGCGTGCGCAAGGAGATCAGTGAGCCAAAATTTGGGGGGAATTTGGGGGATTTTGGGAAAAAATTGTGATTTTTTTGGTGTTTTTTCCTGAATTTTTGCGATTTTTTTGGTGGTTTTTCCTGAATTTTTGTGGTTTTTTGGGGAATTTGGAATGAATTTTGGGGATTTTCGGGGATTTGTTGGTCAGCAGCGTGCGCAAGGAGATCGATGAGCCAAAATTTGGGGAGAATTCGGGGGAATTTGGGGAAAATTTGGGAAAAAATCCTGATTTTTTTGGTGTTTTTTTCTGAATTTTTGCGGTTTTTTGGGGGATTTTGGAAGTCCCAAAAATTTCAAGAGTTGTTGGTCAGCAGCGCCCGCAAGGACACTGGTCAGTCAAAATTTGGGGAAAATTTGGGAGATTTTGGGAAAAATTTGGGGAAAATTTGAGGGATTTTGGAGAAAAATTGTGATTTTTTTGGCGTTTTTTCCTGAATTTTTGTGGTTTTTGGGGGGGTTTTGGAAGTCCCAAAAATCTCAGGAATTGTTGGACAGCAGCTCTGCAAGGAGATCGGTGAGCCAAAATTTGGGGGGAATTTGGGGGATTTTGGGAAAAAATCCTGATTTTTTTGGTGTTTTTTCCTGAATTTTTGCGATTTTTTTGGGTTTTTCTGAATTTTTGAAGTTTTTTGGGGGATTTTGGAAATCATAAAAATCTCAGGAATTGTTGGTCAGCAGCGTGCACAAGGAGATCGGTGAGAGAAATTTGGGGGAGAATTCGGGGGATTTTGGGAAAAATTGGGAGGTTTTTTCCCTGATTTTTTGTGGTTTTCGGGGGATTTTGGATGAATTTTGGGGGAATTTTGGGGATTTTGGGGCATTTGTTGGTCAGCAACGTCAGCAAGGAGATCGGTGAGAGGAATTTGGGGAGAATTTGGGGAAATTTGGGGAAATTTCGGGAAAATTTGGGAAAAAATAGCGATTTTTTGGGTGGTTTTTTCCTGAATTTTCGCGGTTTTTGGGTGGATTTTGAAGTTTTTTGGGGGGGATTTTGGAAATCCCAAAAAACTCAGGAGCCGCTGGTCAGGAGCATCCACTAGGACACCGGGCAGTCAAAATTTGGGGAAAATTTGGGAGATTTTGGGAAAAATTTGGGGAAAATTTGAGGGATTTTGGGAAAAAATTGTGATTTTTTTTGGCGTTTTTTTCCTGAATTTTTGGCGTTTTTTGGGGGATTTTTGGAGGTTTTTGGGGTTTTTTGGAGATTTTGGGCTGACTCTGGAGGTTACTGGTTTGTACTGGTTTATACTGGTTTATACTGGGAGGTTACTGGTTTATACTGGGAGGCTACTGGTCTATACTGGAGGGTTACTGGTTTATACTGGTCTATACTGGGAGGTTACTGGTCTATACTGGTTTGTTCTGGTTTATACTGGGAGGCTACTGGTTTATACTGGGAGGCTTCTGGTCTATACTGGGGGGTTACTGGTTTATACTGGGGGGTTACTGGTTTATACTGGTCCATACTGGGAGGTTACTGGTTTATACTGGTCTATACTGAGGGATTACTGGTCTATATTGGTCTATACTGGTCTATACTGGTCTATACTGGTCTATACTGGTCTATACTGGTTTATACTGGTCCGTACTGGGAGACCACTGCTTGACCCAACTGGTTTTACTGGGAGTGACCAACTGGAAGAGTTTTGGCCAACTGGGAGACCCAAACTGGTCCAAACTGGGAGACCCAACCGGAACTGGTTTATCCCAAACCGGAAATGGTTTTTCCTAAACCGGAACTGGTTTATCCCAAACCGGAAATGGTTTTTCCTAAACCGGAACTGGTTTATCCCAAACCGGAAATGGTTTTTCCTAAACCGGAACTGGTTTTGCCCAACCGGAACAGGTTTCTCCAACTGGAACTGGTTGATCCTAACTGGGAATGGTTTTCCCAGACTGGAAATCGCTTTTCCAACTGGGAACTTAACCGGAAATGGTTTTCTCCAACCGGAACTGGTTTCTCCAACTGGAAATCATTTTTCCAACTGGGACACCGAACCGGAAATGGGTTTTCCCAACTGGGACCTGACCCGGAACTGGTTTTCCCAAACCGGAAATCGTTTTCCCAACTGGGAACTGGACAGGAAATGGTTAATCCTAACTGGGAATGGTTTTCCGAACTGGAAATCATTTTTCCAACTGGAAACCCAACCAGAAACTGGTTTTCCAAACCGGAAATGCTTTTTCTCAACCGGAACTGGTTTCCTAAACCGGAAATTGTTTTTCCAACTTGGAAACCCAACTGGAAACGGTTTTCCTCAAACCGGAAACTGGTTTCTTAAACCAGAAACGGGTTTTCCTGACTGGGACATGAACCGGAACTGGGTTTCCCAACCGGAAATCGTTTTTCCAAACCGGAACTGGGTTTTCCAACTGGAAATCGTTTCTCCCAACCGGAACTGGTTTTCCCAACTGGAACTGGTTTCCTAAACCGGAAATCCCTTTTCCAACTTGGAAACCCAACCGGAAACGCTTTTTCCGAAACCGGAAACGGGTTTTCCCGACTGGAACCTGAACCGGAACTGGGTTTCCCAACCGGAACTGGTTTTCCCAACCAGAACTGGTTTCCTAAACCGGAACTGGTTTCCTAAGCTGGAAATCGCTTTTCCAACTTGGAAACCCAACCGGAACCTGGTTTCCTAAACCGGAAACGGGTTTTCCCAAACCGAAGTGTGTTTCCCAAACCGGAAACGCTTTCTCCCCAAACCGGAACCTGGTTTCCTACACCGGAAACGGGTTTTCCCTAACCGGAAGTGTGTTTCCCAAACCGGAAACGCTTTCTCCCCAAACCGAAAACTGGTTTCCTACACCGGAAACGGGTTTTCCCGAACCGGAAGTGGGCTTCCCAAACCGGAAACGCCTTTTTTTCCCCACCCCACAAACCGGAAACTCGCTTTCCCTCCCGACTTTGCAGACGGCGCCGCGGTGGCGCCGAAGGTTTTCGCCTTCCCGCCGCCGCCGGAGGAGCTGGCGCTGTCGGAGACGGCCACGCTGACGTGCCTGGCCAGCGGCTTCGCCCCCCGCGACATCCTGATCACGTGGACGCAGCGGGACGAGCCCGTGGACGGCCGGAAGTTCTCGGTGTTCGGGCCGGAAGCGGACGCCGGCGACCGGGGCACGTTCTCGGCCTACTCGAAGCTGTCGGTGCCGGCGGAGGAGTGGAGGAGGGGCGACGTGTTCGGCTGCGTGGTGGGGCACGACGGCATCGGCGGCGTCCGGTTCATCCAGAGGAGCCTGGACAGGGCGGCGGCGCGGCCGGCGCTCGTCAACGTCTCCGTGGTGCTGGCCGACTCCGACCTCGTGTGTTATTAAATGAAATAAAAACAAAGAAAATTTCAGAAATTCAGATTTCGTTTCTGAGTCATTTTTTTGGGATATTTTGAGGGATTTTGGGGGGAAATTTGGGATTTTTTCAGGCAAAAAATGTGGATTTTTCAGAGGAAAAATGTGGATTTTTAGGAGGAAAAGAGTGGATTTTTAGGAGGAAATAATTGGATTTTTAGGACAAAAATGTGGATTTTTAGGTAAAAAAATGGATTTTTGGGATAAAAATAGTGGATTTTTGGGAGAAAATGTTGAATTTTTAGGGAGAAAAAAATTGATTCTTAGGAGAAAAATAGTGGATTTTTTAGAGGAATAATGTCGATTTTAGGAGGAAAAATCGGATTTTATTAGGAGGAAAAATGTGGATTTTTAGGAGAAAAATAGTGGATTTTTAGGAGTAAAAATGTGGATTTTTAGGATAAAAAAATTTGATTTTTAGTAGAAAAAATTAAGATTTTTAGGATAAAAATAGTGGATTTTTGGGAGAAAAAATTGGATTTTTACGAGAAAAATTTAGATTTTTTCGGCGAAAAAATGTGGATTTTTAGGGAGAGAAATGTGGATTACTTTGGGAAGGAAACGCGGATTTTTGGGGTGCAAAGCGGAGATTTGGGGGCGCAGGGGAGGAGCGGAGGAGGGGCGACGTGTTCGGTGCGTGGTGGGGCACGACGGCATCGGCGGCGTCCGGTTCAGCCAGAGGAGCCTGGACAGGGCGGCGGCGCGGCCGGCGCGCGGCAGCGGCTCTGTGGGGCTGGCGGATTCCGACTTCGTCTGTTATTAAATGAAATAAAATCAAATTCAGAAATTCAAAATTTCATTTTTGGTGTCATTTTTTTCAAAAAAATTGGGGTTTATTTGGTGAAATTTGGGATTTTTTGGGGCAAAAATGTGGATTTTTAGCGCAAAAAAATTGGATTTTTAGGAGGAAAAATTGGATTTTATTAGGAGGAAAAATTGGATTTTATTAGGAGGAAATATGTCGATTTTTGGAGGAAAAAATGTGGGTTTTTTGAAGAAAAAAGTGGATTTTTCGCAGGAAAAATGTGGATTTTTAGGAGAAAAAATTGCATTTTTAGGAGAAAAATGTGAATGTTTTTGAGGTGAAATTTGTGAATTTTTGGGGAAAAAAATTTCGATTTCTTAGGAGAAAAAAATTGGATTTTTAGGATAAAAATAGAGGATTTTTAAGAGAAAAAGAGTGGATTTTTAAGAGGCAAAATGTGGATTTTTAGGAGAAAAAACTGGATTTTTAGGAGAAAAAATGCGGATTTTTAGGAGGAAAAAATCGGATTTTTATGAGAAAAAAAATTGATATTTTCGGAGAAAAATAGCGGATTTTTAGGCAGAGAAATGTGGATTATTTTGGGAAGGAAACGCGGATTTTTGGGGTGCAAAGCGGAGATTTGGGGGCGCAGGGGAGGAGCGGAGGAGGGGCGACGTGTTCGGTGCGTGGTGGGGCACGACGGCATCGGCGGCGTCCGGTTCAGCCAGAGGAGCCGGGACAGGGCGGCGGCGCGGCCGGCGCGCGGCAACGGCTCCGTGGGGCTGGCCGACTCCGACCTGGTGTGTTATTAAATAAAATAAAATCAAATTCAGAAATTCAAAATTTCATTTTTGGTGTCGTTTGTTCAAAAAAATTGGGGTTTTTTGGATGAAATTTGGGATTTTTCAGGCAAAAATGTGGATTTTTAGCGCAAAAAAATTGGATTTTTAGGAGGGAAAATTGGATTTTTAGGAGGAAAAATGTGGATTTTTAGGAGGAAAAAATTGGATTTTTACGATAAAAAAGTGGATTTTTAGAGGAAAAAAAAGGAGTTTTAGGGAAAAAAGAGTGGATTTTTAGGGAGAAAAATAGTGGGTTTTTTGGAGAAAAAAGTGGATTTTTCGCGGGAAAAATGTGGATTTTTCAGAGAAAAAATGTGGATTTTTAGGAGAAAAATAGTGGACTTTTTAGGAGATGAAATATGGATTTTTAGGAGAAAAATGTGGATTTTTAGGGAGAAAAAATAGTGAATTTCTAGGAAGAAAAAAAAGGATTTTTTAGAGGAAAAATGTGGATTTTTAGGGGAAAAAATAGTGAATTTCTAGGAAGAAAAAAAAGGATTTTTTAGAGGAAAAATGTGGATTTTTAGGGAGAGAAATGTGGATTATTTTGGGAAAGAAATGGGGATTTTGGGGTGCAAAGCAGAGATTTCTGGGATCAATGGGCGCGGGGCAACGGCCCCGTGGTGCTGGCCGACTCCGACCTCGTCTGTTATTAAATGAAATAAAGACAAATGAAATTTCAGAAATTCAAAATTTCATTTTTTGTGTCATTTTTTTCAAAAAAATTGGGTTTTTTTGGGCGAAATTTGGGATTTTTTCGGGCAAAAATGTGGATTTTTAGAGCAAAAAAATTGGATTTTTAGGAAAAAAATAGTGGATTTAAAGAGAAAAAAATGTGGATTTTTAAGTGAAAAATAGTGGACTTTTGGAGAAAAAAGTGGATTTTTTAGAGGAAAAATGTGGATTTTTAGGAGAAAAAAATTGGATTTTTAGGAGAAAAAATGTGGATTTTTTGGAGAAAAAATTTGATTTTATTAGGAGAAAAAGTGTGGATTTTAGGATAAAAAGAGAGGATTTTTAGGAGAAAAAATAGTGAATTTCTAGGAAGAAAAAAAAGGATTTTTTAGAGGAAAAATGTGGATTTTTAGGGAGAAAAATGTGGATTTTTTGGGAAAGAAATGCGGATTTTTGGGGCGCAAAGCGGAGATTTCTGGGATCAATGGGCGCAGGGCAGCGTCTCCGTGGGGCTGGCCGACTCCGACCTGGTGTGTTATTAAAATAAAATGAAATAAAATTTCAGAAATTCAAAATTTCATTTTTGGTGTCGTTTTTTTAAAAAAAAATTGGGTTTTTTTGGGCGAAATTTGGGATTTTTTTGGGGCAAAAATGACGATTTTTCACCTTTTTTGCCGTTTCTTCGCCGTTTTTTCTTCTTTTTTTCCGCCGTTTTTCGCCGTTTTTTCGCCCTTCTTTTTTTCGCCTTTTTTTCGCCGGTTTTTTTAGCTCTTTTTTGCCGTTTTTTCGTCTTTTTTTTCGCCCTTTTTTCCGCCTTTTTTTCGCCTTTTTTTCGCCGTTTTTTTGGCCGTTTTTTGCCGTTTTTTCGTTTTTTTCCGCCCGTTTTTCGCCTTTTTTTTCACCCTTTTTCGCCGTTTTTCCGCCGTTTTCCGCCGTTTTTCGCTTTTTTCCGCCGTTTTTTCCCCGTTTTTCGCCTTTTTTCCCCGTTTTTTTGCCGTTTTTTACCGTTTTTTCGCGGTTTTTTCGCCTTTTATTCGCCGTTTTTTCGCCTTTTATTCGCCCTTTTTTCCGCCTTTTTTTCACCTTTTTTCGCCGGTTTTTTTTGGCCGTTTTGCCGTTTTTAGCCGTTTTTTCGCCGTTTTAGCCCTTTTTTCAGCCTTTTATTCGCCTTTTTTTCCCCGTTTTTTCGCTTTTTTCCCGCCGTTTTTTCGCCGTTTTTTCGCCGTTTTTTGCCGTTTTTTCACCGTTTTTCACCGTTTTCTGCCGTTTTTCACCTTTTTTTCACCCGTTTTCGCCGTTTTTTGCCGTTTTTCGCCATTTTTTCGCCTTTTCCGCCGTTTTTTCGCTGTTTTTTCGCCGTTTTTCGCCGTTTTTCACCCTTTTTTCCCAATTTCTCCCTTTTTCTCCCCAGACTGCGGCTGCCTCGCGCTGGGCGCGGATTTCGGGGAGGATGCCGAGAATTCCCAACTCTGGATTTCCGGAACTTTCATCGTCCTGTTCCTGCTCAGCCTCGGCTACGGCGCCGGCGTCACCGTCTTCAAGGTGGGGAATTCACCCAAAAATTCAAATTTTGGGGCGAATTTGGGGAAATTCGGAGTTTTGGGGGTTTGGGGAAAAACTGGGATTTTTTTTAGGGGAAAAATTCAAATTTTTTGGAGAAAAATGTGGATTTTTGGGGGGAAAAATTCAATTTTTTTGGAGAAAAATGTGGATATTTGGGGGAAAAATTCGATTTTTTTAGGAGGAAAAAATGTGGATTTTTGGGGGGAAAAAATTGGATTTTTTTCGGAGGGAAAATTGAGGTTTTTTTAGGGGAAAAAATTCCATTTTTTTGGAGAAAAATGGGGATTTTTTGGGGGAAAAATTCGATTTATTTGGAGGAAAAATTTGGATTTTTCAAATGAAAAATTGAGAATTTTATGAGGAAAAAATGTGGATTTTTAGGAGAAAAAATGTGGATTTTTAGGAGGGAAAATGTGAATTTTTTGGGGTGAAAAATTCGATTTTTGGGAGAAAAAAAGTGGATTTTAAAAGGAAAACTTGAGAATTTTTAGGAGGAAAAATTTGAATTTTTTGGGAGGAAAATGTGAACTTTTAAAAGGAAAAATTGAGATTTTTAGGAGGAAAAAGGGAATTTTTAAGGGAAAAAATTTGGATTTCTTAGGAGAAAAAAAATTTATTTTAGGGAAAAAATTGCATTTTTTTTGGACAAAAATGTGGATTTTTGGGGGGAAAATTCGATTTTTTAGGAGGAAAATGTGGATTTTAGGAGGAAAAATTGAGAATTTTTAGGAGAAAAAATGTGGATTTTTAGGAGAAAAAATTTGGATTTTTAGGGGAAAAATTCGATTTTTTTAGGAGAAAAAAAGTGGATTTTGGGGGGAAAAATTGAGATTTTTATGAGGAAAGAAATGTGGATTTTTTTTGGACAAAAATTTGGATTTTTTTGGGGGGAAAATTCCATTTTTTGGGAGAAAAACAGTGGATTTTTAGTAGAAAAAATTTGGATTTTTTAGGAGGAAAAATTTGGATTTTTAGGAGGAGAAATTTCTGGATTTTGGGACGAAATTTTAAGTTTTAACCAATTTTTGTCATTTTTTTATTCTCTCCGCAGGTTCTGTGAGGGGCTGGAAGGATTTGGATGAAAATTCGGAATTTTTAATTTTTTTTAAATTAAAATTTGGGTTTTAAAAATCATTTTAAATTAAAATTTGGAAATTTAATTTTTTTTTTTAATTAAGATTTGGATTTTTAATTTTTTTCAATTAAAATTTGAATTTTAAAAAATTATTTTAAATTAAAATTTGGATCTCTAAATTTTTTTAAATTGAAATTTGGATTAAAAAAAATTAGTTTAAAATAAAGTTTGGATTTTAAATTTATTTTTAATTAAAATTTGGATTTAAAAAAATATTTTAAATTAAAATCTGGATTTTTAATTTTTTTTAAATTAATATTTGGATTTAAACATTTTTAAAATTAAATCTTAGAAATTTAGGGTTTTTTTAATTAAAATTTGGATTTTAACATTTTTTAATAAAATATGGATTTTAAATTTTTTTTTTTAACTAAACTTTGGATTTTACTTTTTTTTTTTAATAATTAAAATTTGGAAATTTAAATTTTTTTTCCTGTAATAAAGTTGAGTTTTGGGTGTTTGGTGTCTTGAGGTTCTGGTTTTTTGGGTAAAAAATTTGGGGGTTTTGGGTAAAAAATTGCAATTTTCTGTAAAAAAATTTGAATTTTCTGTAAAAAAAATTGAATTTTCTGTAAAAAAAAATTGAATTTTCTGTAAAAAAATCTGAATTTTCTGTAAAAAAATTTGAATGTAATGTAAAAAAAAATCTGAATTTTCTATTAAATATATCTGAATTTTGTGTAAAAAAATTTGATTTTTCTGTAAAAAAAATCTGAATTTTCTGTAAAAATAAATTTGAATTTTCTGTAAAAAAAAATTGAATTTTCTGTAAAAAAAAAATTGAATTTTCTGTTTAAAGAAATTCTGGTTTTCTGTTAAAAAATTTCCATTTTCCTGTAAAAAAAAAATCACATTTTTCTGTAAAAAATCTTAATTTTCTGTAAAAAAAAAATCACAATTTTATGTAAAAAAATAAATCACGATTTCCTGTAAAAAATTCTGTTTTTTTTTTTAAATAAAAAATTCCCAATTTTCTGTAAATAAAAGAATTTCAATTTTTCTATTTAAAAAAAAATCTCTTTTTTTTTAAATCTGAGTTTTGAGGTTTGTAAAAATAAAAAAAAAAATCCCAAAAATTCTGATTTTAACCCAAAAATTTTCACCTCAAAAATTCGCATTTTTAGCCCAAAATTTCACCCCAAAATTTCCCAATTTTACCCCAAAATTTTGCCCCAAAAATTCTCTTTTTTAACCCAAAATTTTTATTTTTCACCCCAAAATTTCCCCCTAAAATTCCCAATTTTGGCCCCAAAAATTTCCATTTTCACCCCAAAATTTCCAATTTTCACCCCAAAACTTTTAACCCAAAATTTTTTATTTTTCACCCAAAATTTCCCCCCCAAATATCTCATTTTTTACCCCAAATTTTTTATTTTTCACCCCAAAATTTCCCCCCAAAATTTCCAATTTTCGCCCCAAAATTTGACCCCAAATTTCCCATTTTTCACCCCAAAAAATTCCCCCAAAATTTCCCAATTATACCCCAAAATTTTGCCCCAAAAATTCTCTTTTTCACCCCAAAATTTTTCCCAAAATTCCCAAATTTCACCCCAAAACTTTTCACCCAAAATTTTTTATTTTTCACCTTAAATTTCCCCCCAAATTTTCCCAATTTTACCCCAAAATTTGACCCCAAATTTCCCATTTTTCACCCCAAAAATTCGCCCCAAAATTCTCTTTTTTAACCCAAAATTTTTATTTTTCATCCCAAAATTTCTCCCCAAAATTTCCTCTCAAATTTTCCCAATTTTCGCCCCAAAATTTCCCATTTTTCACCCCAAATTTTCTCATTTCCACCCCAAAATTTCAGAAATTTCAAATTTCTCTCCAAACCCCCAAAAAACCTCAAATTTCACCCAAATTCCGCCTCCCCTCCCCCACCCCGTGAGAAACTTCCCTTTTTTCACCTCAGAATTCGCGATTTTGGGCAAATTCGGTTTCGTTTCCCGTTTTTGGGTTGTTTTGACCCAAAATTCTCCCCCGGGCGGTTTTTTTGTCGAGTTTCACCCCAAAAAAAAAAAAAATTTCCCGTGAGAAAATTTAAAAAATCGAAATTTGGGTGAAATCGACCCAAAAATGGAAAAAAAAAAGGGGTAAAATCGATAAAAATGGAGATTTTTGGGATAAATTTTTGGGGGAAAATCGAGAAAAAATTGAGAATTTTGGGAAAAAGTTTTGGGGAGAAATCGATAAAAAATTGAGATTTTTGGGCAAATTTTTTGGTGTAAAATCGACAAAAAATTGAGATTTTTGGAATAAATATTTTGGGTAAAATTGACCCAAAATTTGAGATTTTGGAGAAAAAAATTTTGGGTTAAACTGACCAAAAATTGAGATTTTTTTAAAGAAATAATTTGGGGAAAAAATGATCAAAAATGGAGATTTTGGGGAAAAATTTTTGGGGAAAATCGATAAAAAAATTGAGATTTTTGGATAAAATATTTGGGGGAAAATTGACCCAAAAATTGAGAATTTTGGGGAAAAAAATTTAGGGTAAAATCGAGTAAAAATGGAAATTTTAGAGAAAATTTTTTGGGGTGAAATGGATCAAAAATGGAGATTTTTGGAATAAATTTTTGGGGTAAAATTGAGCAAAAATTGGCAAATTTTGGGCAAATTTTTGGGGCGAAATCGACCCAAAAATGGAAATTTTGGAGGAAAAAATTTGGGGAAAAATTGAGCAAAAATGGAGATTTTAGAGAAAAAAATTTTTGGGGAGAAACTGATAAAAAATGGAAATTTTGGGTTAAAATTTTTGGGGTAAAATCGATCAAAAATTGAGATTTTTGGATCAAATATTTTGGGTAAAATTGACCCAAAAATTGAGAATTTTGGGGGAAAATTTTTGGGGTGGAATCGAGTAAAAATGGAAATTTTTGGACTAAACTTTTTGGGGAAAATTGACCAAAAAAAATGGAAATTTTGGGCAAATTTTTGGGGCGAAATCGACCCAAAAATGGAAATTGTGGAGGAAAAAATTGGGGGAAAAATTGAGCAAAAATTGAGATTTTTGGATAAAATTTTGGGGTGAAATTGGGCAAAAAATTGGCAAATTTTGGAGGAAAATTTTGGGGTGAAATTGAGCAAAAATTGGCAAATTTTGGAGGAAAATTTTGGGGTGAAATCGACCCAAAAATGGAGAATTTTGGGGCGGGATTTTGGGGGATGAACCTCCCAAAATTTCCTCCAAATTCGCCCAAAATTGATTAAAATTCCAAAAATTAATTTCAACATTTCCCCTCCCCCCAAATTTACTCCAAAAAAATTCCCCAAAATTTCCCAAATTTTCCCCAAAATCTTCCTCAAATTTCCCCAAAATTCTCTAAATTTTGCTCCCAAAAAATCCCTAAAATTTCCCAAAACCTCCCAAATTTTCCACGAATTTTCCCCCAAATTTCCCAAAATTGTCCCAAAATTTTACTGAAAATTCCTGAAAATTCTCCAAAATTTTCTCCAAAAATTTCCACAAATTTTCCCAAAATTTTCCCCAAAAATTCCCCCAATTCCCCCCAAATTTCTCCAAATTTTTCCAAAATTTCGCCAAAATTTTTCGACAAACTTTTCCCAAAATTTTCCCCAAATTTTCCCAAATTTCCCCCAAATTTCTCCCAAATTTTTCCAAATTTTTCCCCAAATTCCCCCAAATTTTCCCCAAAATTTTCCCAATTTTTTTCCGAATTTTTCCTTAATTTTTCCCACAAATTGCCCAAAATTGTCCCAAAATTTTTCTGAAAATTCCCCAAATTTCCCCCAAATTTTCCCCAAAATTTTCCCCAAATTTCTCCCAAAATTTTCCCCAAATTTCTCCCAAAATTTTCCCCAAATTTCCCCAAATTTTCCCGAAATTTCTCCCAAATTTTCCCAAAATTTTCCCAAAATTTTTCCACAAATTCCCCCAAAATTTCCCCCAAATTTTCCCAAATTTTCTCCTAAAATTCCTCAAAATTCCCCCAAATTTTCCCCAAAATGTTTCCAAATTTCTCCCAAATTTTCCCAAAAATTTCCCAAAATTTTTCTACAAATTCCCCCAAAATTCCCCCCAAATATTCCCCAAAATTTCCCCCAAAATTTTCCTCAAATTTTCCCAAATTTCCCCAAAATTCCCCCCAAAATTCCTCAAATTTCCCCCAAATTTCTCCCAGATTTTCCCAAATTTCTCCCAAATTTTCCCAACAATTTCCCAAAATTCCCCCAAATTTCCCCAAATTTCTCCCCCGCCCCTCCCCCACATCCCAAAAATTAAAAAAATTCCAAAATCCGTTAAAAACAGAAAAAAATTTCTTTATTTTCATTTATTTTTGGTTATTTTAGGTTTATTTTGGGGATTTTTTGGGATTTTTTGGGATTTTTTGGGATTTTTTTGGGGAATTTTGGGAATTTTGGGGGGAATATTTGGGGATTTTTTGGGGGGGATTTTTGGGGATTTTTTGGGATTTTTTGGGGAATTTTTGGGGATTTTTTGGGGATTTTTTTTATTATTTTTGGGGATTTTTTGGGGATTTTTTGGGATTTTTTTGGGCAATTTTGGGGGATTTTTTTGGGATTTTTTGGGTTTTTTTAATTTTTAATTTTTTGGGATTTTTTGGGGAATTTTTTTTACTTTTTGGGGAATTTTTTTTTGATTTTTTGGGATTTTTTTGGGGATTTTTTTGGGATTTTTTGGGATTTTTTTGGGATTTTTTTGGGATTTTTTGGGGATTTTTTGGGGATATTTACAAAGGTGGGGGAGGGGGAATCCGGCTCCGGATTTGGGGCGAAATTCGTCGATTTTGGGTCATTTCACCTGAAAAAGGAAAAAAAAAATTCGAGTTAAAAAAAATAAAAAACCAAAAACGGATTTTGGGGAATTTGGGGGAAATTTGGGAATTTTGGGGGGAAACTTGGGATTTTTTCAGACAAAAATATTGGGAATTTTTTGGGTATAAAATCGGGATTTTTGGGGTGAAAATTGGGAATTTTGGGGCAAAAAATCGGGAATTTTACGGTAAAAATTTGCGAATTTTTGGGGTAAAAAAACAGAATTTTGGGGTAAAAATCTGGGAATTTTTGGGTATAAAATCAGGAATTTTTGGGTGAAAATTTGGGGTTTTTGGGGTATAAAATCGGGAATTTTTCGGGTGAAAAATTAGGGATTTGGGGTAAAAAATTCGGAATTTTGGGTATAAAATCGGGAATTTTTGGGTATAAAATGGGGAATTTTAGGGTAAAAATTTGGGAATTTTTGGGGTATAAAATCGAGGATTTTTGGGGTAAAAAACCAGAATTTTGGGGTAAAAAACTGGGAATTTTTGGGTATAATATGGGGGATTTTTAAGTATAAAATGGGGAATTTTGGGGTAAAAAAATTGGGAATTTTAGTGTAAAAAATTGGAGATTTTGGGGTCACAAAATCAGGGATTTTTGGAGAAAAAAATAGAATTTTGGGGTATAAATTCGGGGATTTTTGGGTATAAAATCGGGAATCTTAGGGTGAAAATTTGGGGATTTTTGGGGTATAAAATCGAGGATTTTTGGGGTAAAAAATTGGCAATTTTTGGGTAAAAATTCGGGAATTTTTGGGTAAAAAATTGAGATTTTTTGGGTGTAAATTCGGTTTTTTTTGGGGGTATAAAATCGGGAATTTTCGGGTGAAAATTTAGGGATTTTTGGGGTATAAAATCGAGGATTTTTGGGGTGAAAATTGGGAATTTTTGGGTATAAAAAGGGGAATTTTGGTGTATAAAATCGGGAATTTTGGAGTAAAAAATTGAGATTTTTTGGGTATAAAATCCGGAATTTTTGGGGAAAAATATCAGAATTTTGGGGTAAAAAATTGAGAATTTTTGGGTATAAATTCGGGAATTTTTGGGGTAAAAAATTGAGAATTTTTGGTCATAAAATCGGGAATTTTAGGGGAAAAAATCAGAATTTTGGGGTAAAAAATTGGAACTTTTGGGTATAAAATCGCAGATTTTTGGGATATTAAACCGAGGATTTTTGGGGTGAAAAAGGCGGATTTTGGCACCTTGATGAGCGTGACGGGGGCGCTGTAGAAGAGGCTGAGGATGAAGAGCACGATGAAGGCGGAGAGGCCAAAAAATCGGAAATTTTGGGGTGAAAATTGGGAATTTTTGGGGTATAAAATCTGGGAATTTTTGGTTATAAATTCGGGTATTTTTGGGTAAAAATTTGGGGATTTCTGGGGTGAAAAATTTGGAATTTTGAGATAAAAAATTGGGAATTTTAGTGTAAAAAATTGAGAATTTTTGGGTATAAAATCGGGAATTTTTGGGTAAAAATTTAGGGATTTTTTTGGGTATAAGATCGGGAATTTTTAGGGGAAAAAATCAGAATTTTGGGGTAAAAAATTGGGAATTTTTGGGTATAAAATCGGGAATTTTAGGGTAAAAATTTGCGAATTTTTGGGGTATAAATTCGAGGATTTTTGGGGTAAAAATCAGAATTTTGGGGTAAAAAATCGGAAATTTTTGGGTATAAAAAGGGGAATTTTGGGGTATAAAATGGGGAATTTTGGGGTGAAAAATTCAGAATTTTGAGGTGTAAAATCGTGAATTTTGGGGGGAAAAAATCAGAATTTTGGGGTAAAATATTGGGAATTTTGGGTATAAAATCGGGAATTTTAGGGTATAAAATCATGAATTTTTGGGTATAAAAAGGGGAATTTTTGGGTATAAATTCGGGAATTTTGGGGTAAAAAATTGAGAATTTTGGGGCATAAAATCGGGAATTTTAGGGGAAAAAAATCAGAATTTTGGGGTAAAAAATTGAGAATTTTTGGGTATAAAATCGGGAATTTTAGGGTAAAAATTCGAGGATTTTTGAGGTATAAAATCGAGGATTTTTGGGGTATAAAATCGGGAATTTTAGGGTAAAAATTTAGGGATTTTTTGGGTATAAAATCGGGAATTTTTGGGTGAAAATTTAGGGATTTTGGGGTATAAAATCGGGAATTTTTGGGGTAAAAATTTAGGGATTTTTGAGGTATAAACTCGGGGATTTTTTGGGTATAAAATGGGGAATTTTCGGGTGAAAATTTAGGGATTTTTGGGGTATAAAATCGGGAATTATAGGGGGAAAAAATCAGAATTTTAGAGCAAAAAATTTCAGAATTTTGAGGTAAAAAATTGGGAATTTTTAGGCAGGAAATCAGGATTTTTTTGGCGAAAAAATCAGAATTTTGGGGTATAAATTCAGGGATTTTTGTGGTAAAAAATTGGGGATTTTTGGGTATAAAATCGGGAATTTTAGGGTAAAAAATTGGGGACTTTTGGGATGAAAAAGCGGAAATTTTTTGGAGTATAAAATCAGGGATTTTTGGGGTAAAAAATTGAGAATTTTTGGGTATAAAATCGGGAATTTTTGGGTATAAAAAGGGGAATTTTGGGGTAGAAAATTTGGGGATTTTGGGGTAAAAAATTTGAAATTTTGGGGTAAAAAATTGGAATTTTTGGGTATAAAATCGCAGATTTTTGGGATATTAAATCGGGGATTTTTGGGGTGAAAAATCAGAATTTTCGAGTATAAATTCCGGGATATTTGGGATATAAATTCGGGGATTTTTGGGGTGAAAAAGGTTGATTTTGGCAGCTTGATGAGCGTGACGGTGGCGCTGTAGAAGAGGCTGAGGATGAAGAGCACGATGAAGGTGGAGAGGCCAAAAATCGGAAATTTTGGGGTGAAAATTGGGAATTTTTGGGGTATAAAATCTGGGAATTTTTGGTTATAAATTCGGGTATTTTCGGGTGAAAATTTGGGGATTTCTGGGGTGAAAAATTTGGAATTTTGAGATAAAAAATTAGGAATTTTAGTGTAAAAAATTGAGAATTTTTGGGTATAAAATCGGGAATTTTAGGGTAAAAATTTAGGGATTTTTTGGGTATAAGATCGGGAATTTTTGGGTAAAAATTTAGGGATTTTTTGGGTATAAGATCGGGAATTTTTAGGGGAAAAAATCAGAATTTTGGGGTAAAAAATTGGGAATTTTTGGGTATAAAATCGGGAATTTTAGGGTATAAAATCATGAATTTTTGGGTATAAAAAGGGGAATTTTTGGGTATAAATTCGGGAATTTTGGGGTAAAAAATTGAGAATTTTGGGGCATAAAATCGGGAATTTTAGGGGAAAAAAATCAGAATTTTGGGGTAAAAAATTGGAATTTTGGGTATAAAATCGCAGATTTTTGGGATATTAAATCGGGGATTTTTGGGGTAAAAAATCAGAATTTTGGGGTATAAATTCCGGGATTTTTGGGATATAAATTCGGGTGTTTTTGGGGTGAAAAAGCAGAATTTTTGGCACCTTGATGAGCGTGACGGTGGCGCTGTAGAAGAGGCTGAGGACGAAGAGCACGATGAAGGTCGAGGCCGTGGCCCAGAGGCTGCCGAGGTCCTCGTCGGCCTCCAGGGCGGCGCCGCCGAGCAGGGCTGGGGGAAACGGAAATTTGGGTGAAAAAATCGAAATTTGGGGTGAAAAAAACTAAAATTTGGGGGGAAAAATGAAAATTTGGGGGGAAAAATCAAAATTTGGGGGGAAAAAAATCGAAATTTGGGGATTTAAAATCAAAATTTGGGGGGAAAAAATCGAAATTTGGGGGGAAAAATGAAAATTTGGGAGGAAAAACCTCAAAATTTGGGATGAAAAATCAAAATTTGGGGGGAAAAACAAAATTTTGGGAAAAAAAACCCAAAATTTGGGGATTTTTAACTGAAAATTTGGGGTGAAAAAATCAAAATTTGGGGATTTTAAAATCAAAATTTGGAGGAAAAAAACGAAATTTGGGGGAAAAACCGAAATTTGGGTGAAAAAATCAAAATTTGGGGACTTAAAATCAAAATTTGGGGGGAAAAAATCAAAATTTGGGAAAAAAACTCAAAATTTGGGGGAAATCCCTAAAATTTGGGAATTTTTAACCGAAACATTGGGAGAAAAAACCCAAAATTTGGGGAAAAAAAACGAAATTTGGGGTGAAAAAATCAAAATTTGGGGGGAAAAATCAAAATTTGGGTGAAAAAAATCAAAATTTTGGGGATTTAAAATCAAATTTTGGGGGGAAAACAAAATTTGGGAGGCAAAATCAAAATTTGGGGGGAAAAAAATCAAAATTTGGGGGAAAAAACTCGAAATTTGGGGGGAAAAAATCGAAATTTGGGGGGAAAACAAAATTTGAGGAATTTAAAAACAAATTTTAGGGGGAAAACACAAAATTTCGGGGATAAAAACAAAATTTGGGGATTTTTAACCGAAAAATTGGGAGACAAAACCCAAAATTTGGGGGAAAAACGAAGTTTGGGGTGAAAAAAATCAAAATTTGGGGATTTAAAATCAAAATTTGGGGAAAAAAACAAAATTTGGGGGAAAAACCGAAATTTGGGGTGAAAAAATCAAAATTTGGGGGGAAAAAACCAAAATTTGGGGATTTTAAAATCAAAATTTAAGGTGAAAAAATCAAAATTTGGGGTGAAAAACCTAAAATTTGGGGTGAAAAAATCGAAATTTGGGGGAAAAAACCTAAAATTCGGGGAGAAAAACAAAATTTGGAGGAAAAAACCCAAAATTTGGGGATTTTTAAGCGAAAATTTGGGGATTGAAACAGAAAATTTGGGGGGAAAAACGAAATTTGGGGTGAAAAATCAAAATTTGGGGCAAAAATGGAAATTTGGGGTGAAAAAATCAAAATTTGGGGTGAAAAAATCAAAATTTGGCGGAAAAAAACGAAATTTGGGGGAAAACAAAATTTGTGGGGAAAAAACTCAAAATTTGGGGGAAAAAACCGAAATTTGGGGTGAAAAACCAAAATTTGGAGGAAAAAAATCAAAATTTGGGGATTTAAAATCAAAATTTGGGGGAAAAACCCTAAAATTTGGGGATTTTTAATCGAAAAATTGGGAGACAAAACCCAAAATCTGGGGGAAAAACGAAGTTTGGGGTGAAAAATCAAAATTTGGGGATTTAAAACCAAAATTTGGGGGGAAAACAAAATTTGGGGGAAAAACCCGAAATTTGTGGGGCAAAAAACCCAAAATTTGGGGGAAAAAATCAAAATTTGGGAGGAAAAACCGCAAAATTTGGGGGAAAAAACCGAAATTTGGGGGAAAAACGAAATTTCGGATAAAAAAATCAAAATTTGGGGATTTAAAATTAAAATTTGGGGTGAAAAATCAAAATTTGGGGGGAAAAAAACGAAATTTGGGGGGAAAAAACGAAGTTTGGGGTGAAAAAAATCAAAATTTGGGGATTTTTAACCGAAAATTTGGGAATTTAGACTGAAAATTTGGGGTGAAAAAATCAAAATTTGGGGGAAAAAACCCAAAATCTGGGGGAAAAACCGAAATTTGGGGGGAAAAACCTCAAAATTTGGGGGAAAAACCTAAAATTTGGGGTGAAAAAATCAAAATTTGGGGGAAAAAAACTAAATTTGGGGATTTTTAACCGAAAAATTGGGAGACAAAACCCAAAATTTGAGGGAAAAACGAAGTTTGGGGTGAAAAAAATCAAAATTTGGGGTGAAAAAATCAAAATTTGGGAGGAAAACAAAATTTGGGGGAAAAAACCGAAATTTGTGGGGCAAAAAACGCAAAATTTGGGGGAAAAAATGAAATTTGGGAGGAAAAACCGCAAAATTTGGGGGGAAAAAATCGAAATTTGGGGATTTAAAAATCAAAATTGGGAGGAAAAACAAAATTTTGGGGAAAAAACAAAATTTGGGGATTTTTAAATAAAAATTTTGGGGTTTAAAC
Organism: Luscinia megarhynchos; assembly: GCA_034336665.1. Classification (NCBI taxonomy): domain Eukaryota; kingdom Metazoa; phylum Chordata; class Aves; order Passeriformes; family Muscicapidae; genus Luscinia; species Luscinia megarhynchos. Next base: position 93,092 of record JAPFBE010000069.1, on the reverse strand, counting down.
CGAAAAATTGGGAAAAAAACCAAAATTTGGGGGAAAACAAAATTTGGGAATTTTTAAATAAAAATTTGGGAATTTTTAACCGAAAATTTGGGTAAAAACCCCAAAATTTGGGAATTTTACACTGAAAATTTGGGGGGTTTAGGTCAAAATTTGGGGATTTTTAAATAAAAATTTGGGATTTTTTTAAATAAAAATTTGGGATTTTTTACCCCAAAATTTGGGGATTTTAATGTGAAATTCGCGGATTTCAAATCCAAAATTTGGGATTTTTTTTAAACCAAAACTTTGAACCAAAATTTGGGAGTTCCAGCCCAAAATTTCATCCCAAATTTCTCAATTTTTGCCCCAAAATTTTTTCCTTCCAAAATCCCGATTTTTCACCCCTAAACCCAAAATTTGACAATTTTTTTTTCCCCAAAATTTGAATTTTTCATCCCAATTTTTTTTTCCTTTAAATTTGAATTTTTCTCCCCAAAATCCCCAAATTTCTGTCCCAAAATCCCGAATTTTTTTCCCCGAAATTTGAAATTTTTCACCTCAAATTCCCCAAATTTTTTGCCCAAAAATTTGATATTTTCCCCAAAATTCCGAATTTTTTCCCCCCAAAATTTGAGATTTTCACCCCAAATTCCTGAAAATTTTTAACCAAAAATTTGGAATTTTCACCCCAAATTCCTCAAATTTTTTTGCCCCAAAATTTGATATTTTTTCCCCAAAATTCCGAATTTTTTTTCTCCCAAAATTTGAGATTTTCACCCCAAATTCTCGAATATTTTTGACAAAAAATTTGGAATTTTCACCCCAAATTCCCAAAATTTTTTGTCCCAAAATTTGATATTTTTTCCCCAAAATTCCGAATTTTTTCCCCCCAAAATTCCGATTTTTTTCCCTCCCAAAACCCGAATTTTTTGGGGTTTTTTTACCCCAAAATTTGAAATTTTTTCCCAAATTCTCGAATATTTTTGACAAAAAATTTGGAATTTTCACCCCAAATTTTTTGTCCCAAAATTCGATATTTTTTCCCCAAAAATTCGGAATTTTTTCCCCCCAAAATTCCGATTTTTTTCCCTCCCAAAACCCGAATTTTTGGGGGTTTTTTTGCCCAAAATTTGAGATTTTCACCCCAAAATTTTCGTTTTTTGGCGCCCCCTGGTGGCCGCGAACGCTCAACGCTCCCACCCAAAATTTTTTTTCCAAAATTCTTTATTTTTATTTTTTAGCAAGAAAACAAATTTGGGGGAAAACCGGCAAGATTTGGGAAAAAGGGGAAATTTTGGGGGAAAAAAATTGGATTTTTGAGGGGGGAAAATAAATTTTTTTGGGGGAAAAAGTAAAATTTTCCTTTAAAAAAAACGGATTTTGGTAAAAAAAAAATTGGGGATTTTTGGGGAAAAAATTGGGATTTGGGGGAAAAAATTGTATTTTTGGGAAAAATTTGTGTATTTGGGGGAAAATTTGATTATTTTGGGGAAAAATTGGGTTTTTGGGAAAATTGGGATTTTTTGGGAAAAAATCGGGATTTTTTTGGGAAAATTGGTGGATTTTTGGGAAAAAATTGGTAATATTATAAAAAAATCGCATTTTTGGGGAAAAATGGGGTTTTTTAGGAAAAATTGGGTATTTTGGGGGGAAAATGGTCGTTTTTGGGAAAAAATTGATGTTTTCGGGAAAAAATTGGCGATTTTGGGGGAAAATTGTCGATTTTGGGGGAAAATGGGTTGATTTTGGAAAAAAAAAATTAATTTTGGGAAAAAAATTGTCTTTTCGGGGAAAATGGTGATTTTTGGGAAAAAATGGTGGTTTTTTGGGGAAAATTGGGATTTTTTGGGAAAAAATGGTATTTTTGGGGGAAAAAATTGGGATTTTCGGAGAAAAATTGGGATATTTTGGGAAAAATAATTCGATTTTGGGAAAAATTGTAAAATTTTGGGAAAAATTGGTAGATTTTGGGAAAAATGTGTCTTTTTAGGGAAAAATCAGTTTTTTAGGAGAAAAATTGGGATTTTTGGGGAAAAATTGGTAATTTTTGGAAAAAATTGGTCGGTTTGGGGGAAAAATTGGTCGATTTTGGGAAAAATTTATCGATTTTGGGGAAAAATCGCAATTTAAGGAAAAAAGTGTCTTTTTTGGGGAAAAATCGTGTTTTTGAGGAGAACCATGCTTATTTTGGGGAAAAAATGTTATTTTTGGGAAAAAATCAAAATTATGGAATACAAAACGTGTCTTTTTGGGGGAAGAATGGCGACTTTTGATTTTTGATCCAAAAACCGCGATTTTTTTGCAAAAACCTTTATTTTTAATGGGAAAAAAATGACTTTTTTGTGGGGAAAAAGTGCAGATTTTGGGGCGAAAAAACCCAAATTTCAGTAACACGCGGATGCAGAATCGCTCAGAATCAGCGAGACGTTGACGGCGGGCGGATTTTGGGGAAAAATCGGGAGTTTTTGGGGAAAAATGGGAGGTTTTTGGGAAAAAATCGGGATTTTTGGGAAAAAATGGTATTTTTTGGGGGGAAAATTGGGATTTTTTGGGAAAATTGGGATTTTTTGGGTGAAAAATAGTAGTTTTGGGTAAACATGGGTGGTTTTGGGAAAAAATGGTATTTTTGGGGAGAAAATTGGTGGTTTTGGGGAAAAAATTGGTAGATTCTGGGAAAAATTCATTGATTTGGGGAAAAATTGGTAGATTTTGGGAAAAAGTCATCGATTTTGGGGGAAAATCGCAATTTAAGGAAAAGAGGTGTCTTTTTGAGGAAAAAATCAGATTTTTTGGGGGAAAAATTGGGATTTTTGGGAAAATTGGCCGACTTTGGGAAAAAGTCATTGATTTTGGGGAAAAATCGCAATTTAAGGAAAAGAGGTGTCTTTTTTTTGGGAAAAAATGGTATTTTTCGGGGAAAATTGGGATATTTTGGGAAAAACCGATCATTTTTGGGAAAAATTTATACTTTTGGGAAAAACTGGGTTTTTTTGGTGAAAAGTCAGGATATTTTGGGAAAAAATTGGGTTTTAATGACAAAACTCATTTTGTCCAAAACACACTCGGATTTTTTGGGGAAAACTTCCATCTTTTGGTCAAAAAGTCGCATTTTAGTCAGAAAAAACCCCATAATTTTGAGGGAAAAAAAATGTGATTTTTGGTGCAAAAAACCGCGATTTTTTTGCAAAAACCTTTATTTTTAACGGGAAAAAATGACTTTTTTGTGGGGAAAAAGTGCAGATTTTGGGTAAAAAACCCAAATTTCAGTAACAAGCAGATGCGGAATCGCTCAGAATCAGCGAGACGTTGACGGCGGGCGGATTTTGGGGAAAAATCGGGAGTTTTTTGGGGAAAAATGGGAGGTTTTTGGGAAAAAAATCGTGATTTTTGGGAAAAAATGGTATTTTTTGGGAAAAAAGGGTGATTATTGGGAAAAATTGGGATTTTTTGGGAAAAAAATGGTGATTTTTTGGAAAATCGGGATATTTTGGGGAAAAATAGTATTTTTTGGGAAAACGTGTGGTTTTGGGAAAAAATGGTGTTTTTGGGGAGAAATTGGTAGATTTTTGGGAAAAATTGGCCGATTTTGGGAAAAATGGTTAGATTTTGGGAAAAATTCATCGATTTTGGGAAAAATTGGTAGATTTTTTTTAAAAAGTGTCTTTTTGGAGAAAAATCGGTTTTTTGGGGGAAAAAATTGGGATTTTTGGGGAAAAATTGGCCGACTTTGGGAAAAAGTCGTCGATTTTGGGAAAAAATCGCATTTTAAGGAAAAGACGAGTCTTTTGGGGGAAAAAATGGTACTTTTAGGGAAAAATTGGGATCTTTTGGTGAAAAAGTCGGATTTCAGTTGAGAAAACCTCAAAATTTTGGTGCAAAAAACCGCGATTTTTTTTTTTGCAAAACCGTTTATTTCTGACGGGAAAAAAAGTGCGATTTTGGGGTAAAAAACCCAAATTTCAGTAACACGCAGATGCAGAATCGCTCAGAATCAGCGAGACGTTGACGGCGGGCGGATTTTGGGGAAAAATCGTGAGTTTTTGGGAAAAAAATCGTGATTTTTGCTAAAAAATGGCGTTTTTTGGGAAAAAATGGTGGTTTGCTTGGGAAAATTGGGTTTTTTTGGGGAAAAATGGGATTTTTTGGGAAAACATGGGTGTTTTTGGGAAAAATTGGGATTTTTGGGGAGAAAATTGGTGTTTTTTGGGAAAAATTGGTGTTTTGGGGGAAAAATTGGTCAGATTTTGGGAAAAATTGGTCAGATTTTGGGAAAAATTGGTAGATTTTGGGAAAAATTGGTCGATTTTGACAAAAAGTGGTAGATTTTGGGAAAATTGGTTGATTTCGACACAAATTGGGATTTTGGAGAAAAAGTGGTCAATTTGGGGGAAAAAATTGCAATTTAAGGAAAAAAAAGTGTGGTTTTGGGCAAAAATTAGTGGTTTTGGGGAAGAAAAATCAGTTTTAGTGACGAAATCCATTTTGCTAGAAACACACTGGGATTTTTGGGGAAAATTTCGATCTTTTGGCGAAAAAGTCGAGTTTTAGTCAGAAAAACGTTATTTTTAACGGGAAAAAAGGCGTTTTTGGTGCAAAAAACCGCGATTTTTTTGCAAAAACCTTTATTTTTAACGGGGAAAAAAGGGGGAAAAGTGCGATTTTTTTGGGGTAAAAAACCCAAATTTCAGTAACACGCAGATGCAGAATCGCTCAGAATCAGCGAGACGTTGAGGGCGGCCGGTTTACCCGCGGACTTGTCGAGGGATTTCTGCGCCAGGCGCAGCGGGAGCCGCTCGTGCCCCACCAGGCAGGTGAAGGTCGGCGGGCGGATTTTGGGGTGAAAAACGGGAGGTTTTGGGCAAAAAATGGTGATTTTTGCTAAAAAATGGCGTTTTTTGGGAAAAAATGGTGGTTTTTTTGGGAAAATTGGGGTTTTGGGGAAAAAAAGGGTATTTTTTAGGAAAACATGGGTGGTTTTGGGGAAAAATGGTAGTTTTGGGGAAAAAATTGCGATTTTTGGGGAAAAATTGGTAGATTTGGGGAAAAATTGGCCGATTTTGGGAAAAATGGTTAGATTTTGGGAAAAATTCATCGATTTTGGGAAAAATTGGTAGATTTTTTAAAAAAAGTGTATTTTTGGAGAAAAATCGGTTTTTTGGGGAAAAAAAAATTGGGATTTTTGGGGAAAAATTGGCCGACTTTGGGAAAAAGTCATCGATTTTGGGGAAAAATCGCAATTTAAGGAAAAAAGTGTCTTTTTTTTGGGAAAAATCAGTTTTTGAGGAGAACCATGGTTATTTTGGGGAATAAAACCATGGTTTTGGGTAAAAAACGGTTGTTTTTTGGAAAAACGAGTTTTTTGAGGAGAAAAAAGCCGATTTTGAGGAAAATTCAGTTTGGGAATAAAACCAATTTTGGTAGAAAGCCGTTCAGAATTTTTTTTTTGCAGAAAACCGCGATTTTTTTTGCAAAAACCTTTATTTTTAACGGGAAAAAAGGGGGAAAAGTGCGATTTTTTTGGGGTAAAAAACCCAAATTTCAGTAACACGCAGATGCAGAATCGCTCAGAATCAGCGAGACGTTGAGGGCGGCCGGTTTACCCGCGGACTTGTCGAGGGATTTCTGCGCCAGGCGCAGCGGGAGCCGCTTGTGCCCCACCAGGCAGGTGAAGGTCGGCGGGCGGATTTTGGGTGAAAAACGGGAGGTTTTGGGCAAAAAATGGTGATTTTTGCTAAAAAATGGCGTTTTTTGGGAAAAAATGGTGGTTTGCTTGGGAAAATTGGGGTTTTTTGGGGAAAAATGGGATTTTTTGGGAAAACATGGGTGTTTTTGGGAAAAATTGGGATTTTTGGGGAGAAAATTGGTGTTTTTTGGGAAAAATTGGTGTTTTGGGGGAAAAATTGGTCAGATTTTGGGAAAAATTGGTCAGATTTTGGGAAAAATTGGTAGATTTTGGGAAAAATTGGTCGATTTTGACAAAAAGTGGTAGATTTTGGGAAAATTGGTTGATTTCGACACAAATTGGGATTTTGGAGAAAAAGTGGTCAATTTGGGGGAAAAAATTGCAATTTAAGGAAAAAAAAGTGTGGTTTTGGGCAAAAATTAGTGGTTTTGGGGAAGAAAAATCAGTTTTAGTGACGAAATCCATTTTGCTAGAAACACACTGGGATTTTTGGGGAAAATTTCGATCTTTTGGCGAAAAAGTCGAGTTTTAGTCAGAAAAACGTTATTTTTAACGGGAAAAAAGGCGTTTTTGGTGCAAAAAACCGCGATTTTTTGCAAAAACCTTTATTTTTAACGGGGAAAAAAAGGTGGAAAAAGTCGCGATTTTTTTGGGGTAAAAACCCAAATTTCAGTAACACGCAGATGCAGAATCAGCTCAGAATCAGCGAGGCGTTGACGGCGGCCGGTTTACCCGCCGGACTTGTCGAGGGATTTCTCGCGCCAGGCGCAGCGGGAGCCGCTCGTGCCCCACCAGGCAGGTGAAGACGGCGCCGGATTCCCAGTCGCGCGCCGGCACCGTCAGCGTGCTGACGGCCTGGTAGGCGTGGCCGGAAGGGGCGTGTCCGGTGTCGGGGCGTGGCCGGGAAGGTGAGGGCGGCCCGGGGGGAGGGAGCCGGCCGTCGTGCAGCCACTGCAGCAGGAGGTCGGGCGGGTTGAAGTCGCGGACCAGGCAGGTGAGCGTGGCCCAGGTGCGCAGGCGGAGCTGCTCCGGGGGCGGGGCCAGCAGGTGCACGGTGGGCGGGGCCGCGTCCGGGGCTGGGGGGGAGGGAAAAATTTGGGTGAGAATTTGGGATATTGGGGGGTTTTGGAGGTTTTGGGTGAGCAGCAGGTGCACGGTGGGCGGGGCCGCGTCCGGGGCTGCGGGGGAAAATTTGGTGAGAATTTGGGGTTTTTGGGGGTTTTTGGGTGAGATTTGGGGATTTTGGGGTGAAAATTTGGGGATTTTTGGACTGAAAATCGGAGAATTTTTTGGAGTGAGAATTTGGGATTTTGGGGTGGAAATTTGGGGATTTTGGGGTTAAAATTTGAGGGATTTTGGGTGGAAATGTTGGGGTTTTGGGGGGAGAATTTGGGGGGTTTGGAGTGAAAATTTGGGGACTTTGGATTGAAAATTTGGGGATTTTGGGGTGAGAATTTGGGGATTTTAGGTGAGAATTTGGGGATTTTAGGGTGAAAATTTGAGGGGTTTGGGGTGAGAATTGGGATTTCAGGGCGAAAATTTTGGGGATTTTTGGTGGAAATTTGGGGCTTTTTCAGGTGAAAATTTGGTATTTTAGGGTGAGGATTTGGGGGATTTTAGGTGAAAATTTGGGGGTTTTGGGGTGAAAATTTGGGGACTTTAGGGTGAGAATTTGGGGATTTTTGGGGTGAGAATTTGGGGGTTTGGGCTGAAAATTTGGGGGGTTTTGGGGTGAAATTTGTGGATTTTTGGGGTGAGAATTTGGGGGTTTGGGGTGAAAATTTGGGGGTTTTGGGGTGAAATTTGTGGATTTTTGGGGTGAGAATTTGGGGGGTTTGGGGTGAAAATTTGGGGGTTTTGGGGTGAGAATTTGGGGATTTTGGGTGGAGATTTGGGGATTTTTGGGGTGAGAATTTGGGGGATTTTGGTAATAATTTGGGGGATTTTGGGGTGAAAATTTGGGGAGTTTCGGGTGAAAATTTGGGGGATTTGGGGTATTTGGGGGTGAGAATTTTGGGATTTTGGGGTGAAAATTGGGGATTTTTTTGGATTGAGAATTGAAGAATTTCGGGGGAAAATTTGGGGGTTTTGGGGCAAAAATTTGGGATTTTTGGAGTGAGAATTTGGAGGATTTTGGGATTTTGGGGGTGAGGTAAAGGGAGGGAGGGGCGGCCATCTTGGATCCCAAACCCCGCCCATTTTCCGCCATCTTGGATCCCAAAACTCAGCCTTCCGCCATCTTGGATGCCAACTCAATTTCGGCCATCTTGGATCCCAAATATCCCAAATTGCCGCCATCTTGGATCCCAAATCTCACTTGTTTTCAGCCATCTTGGATCCCAACCCAATCCCAATTTCGGCCATCTTGAATCCCAAGTATCCCAAATTTTCCGCCATCTTGGATCCCAAAACCCAACCATCCACCATCTTGGATCCCAACTTAATTTCGTCCATCTTGGATCCCAAATATCCTTAATTGCCGCCATCTTGAATCCCAAGTATCCCAAATTTTCCGCCATCTTGGATCCCAAATCCCCCCGAATTTCCGCCATCTTGGATCCCAAAACCCAACCATCCACCATCTTGGATCCCAACTCAATTTCGGCCATCTTGGATCCCAAAACCATCCACCATCTTAAACCTCCCTCCCCCACTATTACTAATTATCGGAATTAATAAATTCCAATTAATTCATTTTTGGTTTTTATCACTCACGCGTCGTCTTCCTCATGGTGACCTCCCTGGGGAAGAGCAGCTCCGGGTGCGCCACGCGGCACGTGAAGAGCTGGCCGGACTCCCAGGCCTCGGCGCTGACCGTGGCCACGCCCTCGGCCGCCAGGAGCCCGTTGGGCTGCAGCGCCGGCGCCGAGGTCTTGGTGGGCAGGGCCTCGCCGTCCTCCTTGAGCCACGTGACCTCCAGGCCGTCGGCGCCGGCCGCCAGGTTGGAGACGCGGCAGGTGAGGCGCGCGGCCTGCTCGCGGAAGATGTCGGCGAAGAGGGAGGGAGCGTCTCCACCCGGGATGTCGCCCGGCGGCCATGGGTTGTTCGTCTGTTGGGGGAGGGTCAGCGGGGAGGGGGGGGAGGGGTTGGGGGGTTGGGTGGGGAGTCGAGTCAAGTCAAGTCAAGTCAACTCAACCCAATTCAACTCAACCCAACTCAACCCAACTCAACTCAACCCAACTCAACGCAATGGGATTCAATCAACTCAACTCAACTCAACTCAACTCAACTCAACTCAACTCAACCCAACTCAACTCAACCCAACTCAACCCAATGCAATTAAACCAACTCAACTCAACCCAACTCAACTCTACTCAACTCAACCCAACCCAACTCAACCCAATGCAATTAAAACCAACTCAACTCAACTCAACTCAACGCAATGGGATTCAATCAACTCAACTCAACCCAACTCAACTCAACCCAACTCAACCTAATGCAATTCAACCAATTCAACTCAATTCAACTCAACTCAACTCAACTCAACTCAACTCAACCCAACTCAACTCAACTCAACTCAACCTAATGAACCCAACCCAAATCAACCCAACTCAACCCAACCAACACAACCAACACAACCCAACTCAACCCAACTCAACCCAATTGGACCCAACTCAGCTCAACCCAACTCAACCCAACCCAAAGAACCCAACTCCATCTAATTAAATTCAATCCAATTGACTCAACCAACTCAACTCAACTAAACCCAAGACAACTCAACTCAACCCAACTCAACTCAATCCAACTCTACTCAACCCAACTCAACTCCGTCTTCTCTCTTCCATCCAACTCAACCCAACAAACCCCAAGTCATCCCAACCCAACCCAACCCAACTCAACCCAACTTAACTCAACTCAACCCAACTCAACCCAACTCAACTCAACCAACTCAACTCAACCCAACCCAACTCAACCCAATGCAATTTAACAAACTCAACTCAACTCAACCCAACTCAACCCAATTCAACCCAACAAACCAAATTCTACTCAACCCAATTAAACTCAATCCAACCTAAGTCAACCCAACAAACCCAACTCAAACTCAACAAATCCCATTTTTTCACCCATTCCCACCGGAATTTGGCCCCGAAACCCAAAATCCCCCAAAATCACACCCCCAAAAAAATCCTCACATCCACACTCCATGGCCTTGCTGGTGTTCCTGGTCTCCTCTCCGGCCTGGCACGTGAAGACGTCACCGGCCCCACTCGACCTCGGTCACCACCAACCCTGGGCTGCCGGTGACGAAGGTCCCGGGGACCTTCCCGTCATGGGCTCGGCGGCGACGCTGTCATGATCTCGGCCAAGCAGGAGCCAGCGGATGAGGCGGCCGAGCGAGCGGATCCGGCACAGGAGGGTGGAGTTTCTCGAAAGGGCCTTGGAAATCCCTCGGTCGGGCGGGTGGAGCGTGAGGACGTCGGGGACGGGGCCGGCGGGGAGCGAGTCTGCCGGGATTTTGGGGGAAAAAATTTGAGATTTTTGGGGAAAAAATTTGAGATTTTGGGGAAAAAATTTGAGATTTTGGGGATTTCAAAAAAATTTGGGGGTTTTGAAACATTTTGGTCATTTTTGGGGACATTTTTCTGAGTTTTTTTTCCAGGTTATTTTTTGGGGTCATTCAGGACAATTTTGGGTTATTTTTGGGGGCATTCTGGTCATTTTTGGGGATCTTTTTTGGGGGTTTTTTTGGGACATTTTATTTTTCAGGACATTGGGGACATTTTTTGGGGATGTTCAGGAAATTTTTTGGGTTATTTTTGGAGCCATTCAAGATATTTTTGGGTTATTTTTTGGGACATTTTCGGGCCATTTTTGGTGACATTTGGGATATTTTTGCGGGGCATTCAAGATATTTTTGGATCATTTTTTGGGGACATTTTTGGGTCACTTTTGGGGACATTTTTTGGGGGACATTCAGGACATTTTTGGGTTATTTTTTGGAAACGTTTTAGACATTTTTTGGGACGTTTTTTGGGACATTTTTGGGACATTTTTTGGAGAGTTTTTAGTGATATCCAGGATATTTTTCGGAACATTTGGTACATTTTTGGGGACATTTTTGGGAGACATTCTGGCCATTTTTGGGGACATTAAAGACATTTTTTGGGTTATATTTTTGGAGCCATTCTTGATATTTTTGGGTCATTTTTTGGGAACCTTTTAGACATTTTTTGGGACATTTTCAGGACATTTTTGGGTTATTTTTTGGAGACATTCGAGACATTTTTTTGAGCCATTTTTAGGATATTTTTGGGCCATTTTGGGGACATTTTTGGGGACATTTTCGGGACATTTTTGGACCATTTTCGGGACATTTTTGGGGACATTCAAGACATTTTTGGACCATTTTCGGGTGATTTTCGGGACATTTTTGGACCATTTTTTGGGCCATTTTTGGGACATTTTTGGGAACATTTTTGGAGACATTCGAGACATTTTTTGGATCATTTTTGAACCATTTTCGGGACATTTTTGGGCCATTTTCGGACAATTTTTGGGACATTTTTGGGACATTTTTGGACCATTTTCGGGTGATTTTCGGGACATTTTTGGGGACATTTTTGAGACATTTTTGGGACATTTTTGGGGACATTTTTTGAGACATTCGAGACATTTTTTGGACAATTTTTGGGACATTTTCGGACCATTTTCGTGACATTTTTAAACCATTTTTAGACCATTTTCGGGACATTTTTGGGCCATTTTCGGACCATTTTTTGACCGTTTTTGGGCCATTTTCGGACCATTTTTGGGAACATTTTTGGGCCATTTTTGGGACATTTTTGGGCCATTTTCGGACCATTTCTGGACCATTTTCGTGACATTTTTGAACCATTTTTAGACCATTTTCGGGACATTTTCGTGACATTTTCGGGACATTTTCGTGACATTTTTGGACCATTTTTGGACCATTTTGGGGATATTTTTGGGGACATTTTTTGAGACATTCGAGACATTTTTTGGACCATTTTTGGGCCATTTTTGGGCCAATTTTTGGGGACCTATTTAGTGACTTCCGGGATATTTCGGGGCCGTTTTTTTGGGGCTTTCTCGGGTTTTTTGGGGTTTTTTTTTGGGGTTTCCGCACTCACCCGGGCTGGGCACCTGCACGCTGCGGCCGCCGGGACGTTTTTGGGACATTTTTGGGGACATTTTTGGACAATTTCGGGACATTTTTGGGGACATTTTTGGAGACATTCGAGACATTTTTGGGCAATTTTTGGACCATTTTTGGGACATTTTTGGGGACATTTTTTGAGACATTCGAGACATTTTTTGGACAATTTTTGGGCCATTTTCGTGACATTTTCGGACCATTTTCGTGACATTTTTGGACCATTTCTGGACCATTTTTGGGACATTTTTGGGGACATTTTTTGAGACATTCGAGACATTTTTTGGACAATTTTTGGACCATTTTCGTGACATTTTCGGACCATTTTCGTGACATTTTTGGACCATTTCTGGACCATTTTTGGACCATTTTTGGGACATTTTTGGGGACATTTTTGGCCCATTTTTGGACCATTTTGGGGACATTTTTAGCCCATTTTTGGACCATTTTGGGGACATTTTTGGGCCATTTTGGGGACATATTTGGGGGATATTCAGGATATTTTTGGGTTATTTTTTGAGGACATTCGAGACATTTTTGGAACATTTTTGGGACAATTTTTGGGCCATTTTTGGGCCAATTTTTGGGGACCTATTTAGTGACTTCCGGGATATTTCGGGCACGGTTTTTTGGGGTTTTTTGCGGTTTTTTGGGGGTTTTTGGGACATTTTTTGGGTTTCCCCAGTCACCCGGGCTGGGCACCTGCACGCTGCGGCCGCCGGGACGTTTTTGGGACATTTTTGGGGACATTTTTGGGAGCCATTTTTGGGGATATTCAAGATATTTTTGTGTCGTTTTTTGGGGGTTTTTTGGGGGATATTTGGGGCATTATTGGGTTATTATTGGAGCCATTCTTGATATTTTTGGGTTATTTTTGGGGAACTTTTTAGACATTTTTTAAACCATTTTTGGACCATTTTCGGGACATTTTTGGGCCATTTTCGGGTCATTTTTGGGACCATTTTTGGGCCATTTTCGGACCATTTTTGGGACATTTTTGGGCCATTTTTGGGACATTTTTGGGCCAATTTCGGACCATTTCTGGACCATTTTCGTGACATTTTTGAACCATTTTTAGAGCATTTTCGGGACATTTTCGTGACATTTTCGGACCATTTTCGTGACATTTTTGGACCATTTTTGGACCATTTTGGGGATATTTTTAGGGACATTTTTTGAGACATTCGAGAGACATTTTTGGACAATTTTTGGGCCATTTTGGGCCAATTTTTGGGGACCTATTTAGTGACTTCCGGGATATTTCGGCCCGCTTTTTGGGGTTTTTGGTTTTTTGCATTTTTGAGTCTTTTTGTGATTTTTTGGGGTTTCCGCACTCACCCGGGCTGGGCACCTGCACGCTGCGGGCGCCGCGAGCGTGCCGGGCGCGGCACCAGAAGGGCGGCGGTGACTCCGACTCGGCCTCGCCGGGCGGCACGGCCAGGCGGGACGCGGCCGCCAAGGTGCCGGCGCGGCGCCAGGGCAGCGGCGGGAACTGCAGCGCGGCGCCGCCGGGGGCGCTGCGGTTGCGCGCGTCGCTCCAGGCCAGGCCCACCGGCGCCGGCGCGAAGCCCACGGCCAGGCAGCCCAGCGCCGGCGCCGGGCCCGCGCCGCACGGCGACAGGGGGAACAGCTCCGGGCCGCTGGCGGGGGCTGCGGGAGAGAGAAGAGCGGGATGGACCGGGATGGATCAGTAAAAACAGTCAAAAACAGTATAAACCAGTAAAAACCAGTATGGACCAGTATGGATTAGTAAAAACAGTAAAAACCAGTATAAACCAGTATAAACCAGTATGGACCAGTATGGACCAGTATGGACCAGTATGGATCAGTAAAAACAGTAAAAACAGTAAAAACCAGTATAAACCAGTATGGACCAGTATGGACCAGTATGGACCAGTATGGATCAGTAAAAACAGTAAGAACAGTATAAACCAGTATAAACCAGTATAAACCAGTATGGACCAGTATGGAGCGGTAAAAACAGTAAAAACAGTAAAAAACAGTATAAACCAGTATGGACCAGTATGGACCAGTATGGATCAGTAAAAACAGTAAAAACAGTAAAAACCAGTATAAACCAGTATAAACCAGTATGGACCAGTATGGACCGGTAAAAACCAGTATGGATTAGTAAAAACAGTAAAAACAGTATAAACCAGTAAAAACCAGTATGGACCAGTATGGATTAGTAAAAACAGTAAAAACCAGTATAAACCAGTATAAACCAGTATGGACCAGTATGGACCGGTAAAAACCAGTATGGATTAGTAAAAACAGTAAAAACAGTAAAAACAGTAAAAAACAGTATAAACCAGTATGGACCAGTATGGACCAGTATGGACCAGTAAAAACACTATGGACCAGTAAAAACAGTAAAAAACAGTATGGACCAGTATGGACCAGTATGGACCAGTAAAAACACTATGGACCAGTAAAAACAGTAAAAAACAGTATAAACCAGTATGGACCAGTATGGACCAGTATAAACCAGTATGGACCACTATGGGCCAGTATAAACCAGTATAAACCAGTATAAACCAGTATAAACCAGTATAAACCAGTATGGACCAGTATGGACCAGTATGGACCAGTATGGACAGGTATGGACCGGTATGGATCAGTAAAAACAGTTAAAAACAGTATAAACCAGTATGGACCAGTATGGACCAGTATGGACCAGTATGGACCAGTATGGATCAGTAAAAACAGTAAAAACAGTAAAAACCAGTATGGACCAGTATGGACCAGTATGGACCAGTATGGACCAGTAAAAACACTATGGACCAGTAAAAACAGTAAAAAACAGTATAAACCAGTATGGACCAGTATGGACCAGTATAAACCAGTATGGACCGGTATGGATCAGTAAAAACAGTAAAAACCAGTATAAACCAGTATGGACCAGTATGGACCAGTATGGACCAGTATGGACCAGTATGGATTAGTAAAAACAGTAAAAACCAGTATGGACCAGTATGGACCAGTATGGACCAGTATGGACCAGTATGGATCAGTATGGATTAGTAAAAACAGTAAAAACCAGTATGGACCAGTATGGACCGGTATGGACCAGTATGGATCAGTAAAAACAGGAAAAACCAGTATGGACCAGTATGGACCAGTATGGACCAGTATGGATCAGTATGGATCAGTAAAAACAGGAAAAAACAGTTAAAACCAGTAAAAACCAGTATGGACCAGTATGGACCGGTATGGACCAGTATGGATCAGTAAAAACAGGAAAAACCAGTATGGACCAGTATAAACCAGTATAAACCAGTATGGACCAGCATGGACCAGTATGGACCAGTATGGACCAGTATGGACCAGTATGGAGCAGTATAAATTAGTATAGGCCAGTAAAAACCAGTCCAAACCAGTATTAACCAGTATGGAGCAGTACGGACCAGTACAGACCAGTACAGCCCAGTACAGAACAGTACGGACCAGTACAGCCCAGTATGGACCAGTACTGACCAGTATGGGCCAGTACAGACCAGTATCAACCAGTAGGACCCAGTCTAAGCCAGTACAGACCAGTCTGAACCAGAATAAATCAGTACAGGCCAGTACCGACCAGTACAGACCAGTACAGCCCAGTACTGGCCAGTACACACCAGTACTGACCAGTACAGACCAGTACCGACCAGTACCGACCAGTACAGACCAGTATGGACCAGTACCGACCAGTACCGACCAGTACCGACCAGTATGGACCAGTACAGCCCAGTACAGACCAGTACAGCACAACATAGCCCAGTACGGACCAGTACGGACCAGTACATCCCAGTACCGACCAGTACCGACCAGTACAGACCAGTACAGCACAGTATAGCCCAGTATGGACACCAGTACATCCCAGTAGGGACCAGTACGGACCAGTCTAAACCAGTACAGACCAGTCTGAATCAGAATAAATCAGTACTGACCAGTACCGACCAGTACCGACCAGTACCGACCAGTACAGCCCGGTATAGACCAGTACAGACCAGTAGCAACCAGTACAGACCAGTACCGACCAGTCCGAACCAGCCCAAACCAGTACTGACCAGTAAGGACCAGTACCGACCCGTACTGACCAGTCCAAACCAGTACTGCCCAGTCCGAACAAATCCAAACCAGTACCGACCAGTACGGACCAGTCTAAACCAGTACAGCCCAGTACAGACCAGTACAGCTCAGCACAGCCCAGTACCGACCAGAACTGACCAGTACCGACCAGTACCGACCAGTATGGACCAGTACAGACCAGTACTGACCTGTACGGACCAGTACAGAACAGTATAGCCCAGTATGGACCAGTACACACCAGTACTGACCAGTCCGAACCAGTCTAAACCAGTAAAGACCAGTCTGAACCAGAAAAATCAGTACAGACCAGTACAGACCAGTACAGACCAGTACAGACCAGTACAGACCAGTACCGACCAGTACCAACCAGTCCAAACCAGTACCGAGCAGTACTGACCAGTACAGCCTAGTACTGACCAGTACAGACCAGTACAGACCAGTACAGACCAGTACAGACCAGTACTGACCAGTACAGCCCAGTACAGCTCAGCACAGCCCAGTACTGACCAGTACGGACCAGTACCAACAAGCACAACCCAGTATGGACCAGTACTGACCAGTACCGACCAGTACAGACCAGTCTAAACCAGTACAGCCCAGTACAGATCAGTACAGCTCAGCACAGTCCGGTACCCGACCAGTACAGACCAGTACTGACCAGTACAGACCAGTACCGACCAGTATGGACCAGTATGGACCAGTACAGACCAGTACGGACCAGTACCGACCAGTACGGACCAGTACCGACCAGTACCGACCAGTATGGACCAGTACAGACCAGTACAGCCCAGTACGGACCAGTACAGACCAGTATGGACCAGTACCGACCAGTACCGACCAGTACAGCCCAGTACAGCCCAGTACAGCTCAGCACAGCCCAGTACGGACCAGTATGGGCCAGTACGGACCAGTACCAACCAGCACAGCCCAGTATGGACCAGTACCGACCAGTACGGACCAGTCTATACCAGTACAGCCCAGTACAGACCAGTACAGCTCAGCACAGCCCAGTACCGACCAGTACAGACCAGTACTGACCAGTACAGATCAGTACAGTCCAGTACCGACCAGTACAGACCAGTACTGACCAGTATGGACCAGTACTGACCAGTACCGACCAGTACCGACCAGTACAGCCCAGTATGGACCAGTACCGACCAGTATGGACCAGTACCAACCAGTACCGACCAGTACGGACCAGTACAGCCCAGTACAGCCCAGTACAGCTCAGCACAGACCAGTACTGACCAGTACAGACCAGTACAGACCAGTACAGAGCAGTATGGACCAGTACGGACCAGTACTGACCAGTACAGCCCAGTGTGGGCCAGTACGGACCAGTATGGTCCAGCCCAAACCAGTCTAAGCCAGTACAGACCAGTGTAGACCAGTACAGACCAGTGCAGTCCAGTCCAAACCAGTATGGACCAGTATAAACCAGTACTAACCAGTCCGAACCAGTACCAATTAGTCCAAACCAGTATAAACCAGTACGGACCAGTACAGACCAGTACGGTCCAGTCCAAACCAGTATGGACCAGTATGGACCAGTACTAACCAGTACAAACCAGTATAAATCAGTACAAACCATTATAAACTAGTCTAAACCAGTCTAAACCAGTCCAAACCAGTCCAAACCAGTATAAACCAATCTAAACCAGTACAAACCAGTAAAAACCAGTCCGGACCAGTCCAAACCAAATCCCCATCCCATCAATTAATTCCCCTCATTAATTGCGATTAATTCCCATTATTAGCCCCTAATAAATTAATTAATGCCAATTATCACAAATTCTCGTCGATAAATAATAATCAATAATTAATAATTAATTAATTAATTAAATCTCCCATTATTCCCCCATTCCTGATTAATTCCTAACAGATTAATTAAATTAATTAAAAATAATTTCGATTCTATTAAAGTTATCGATTAAAACCCATCAGAAGTTGATTATAAATTAATTAAAATCGATTGAAAGCCGATTAATAATCCATCAATTAATTAATTAATTGAAACCACTAAATCAATTACAAACCGATAAATCCCATTAAAACCTAACAAATCAATTAATAATCCAATTAAAACAATTAAAACCTGTTAAACAAAAATTAATTCGATTAAAAGCAATTAAAATCACTTAAACCAAAATTAATTCAATTAAAACGCAATAAAATTAATAAAAATCAAATAATAATCGAAAAAAACCCGATTAATTCCCAATGAAATTCAATTAAATTCAATGAAATAATTAATTAATCATAAACCCAATTAAAAATGGAATTAAATGGATCGAAATGGGTAAAAAGCGATTAAAATCCGATTATTAATCCAATCAAATTAAATTCATTAATCAGAGACATTTTCCCCTTAATTGCCAATTGATTAAAAACTGCTTGAAATTAATTAAAACCCGATTAAAATGAATTAAAATATATTAAGTTGAATTTAAAATCCAATTAAATTGGGTTAAAAATGGTTTAAATTAATTAATTAATTAAAACGAATTAAATTCGTTAATATTAATTAAAATCTTTGAAAACTGATTGAAAACAATTAAATTCTGATAAAATTAATTAAATCTGATAAAAGTGATTAAAACCAATTAAATTGGGTTAAAATTAAATTAAATTGGGTTAAAATTCAATTAAACCATCGGAAAAAATAGAAAATTAATTAAATCCAATTAAAATTAATTCAAACTCAACTAAAACGGATTAAAATCAATTAAAAGCGAATCAAATGAATTAAAATATTTAAAATAAATTAATATCAAAACTTAAAATTAATTCAATCGAATCAAACTCAAATAAAAGTGAAATTAAACCAAATAAAATCGATTAAAATTCATTAAAGTGATTAAAAATAAATTAAATTAAAATTAAATTCATCCGAGTAAAAATCAATTAAAATCAATTAAGATTAAATCAAACCGAATCAAAATCAATTAAAGCCGATTAAAATTCATTAAACCGATTAAAAATTCATTAAACCCGATTCGAATTCAATTAAAAAATTATAAAAATCCCAGAAAAGGAAATTAAATTAAATTAAAATCTAAACTTGATTAAAAACAATTAAAACCAATTAAAATCCAATAAAAATAAATCAAAACTCAATTAAATACCAATTAAAACTCGATTAAAATTCTATGAAATTTCAATTAAAACTCAGTGAAAACTCAATTAAAACTCGACTAAAATTCAATTAAAATTTAATTAAAACTCAATTAAAATTCGATTAAAACTCGATTAAATCTCAATTAAAATGCAATTAAAACTCGATTAAATCTCGATTAAAATTTAATTAAAACTCAGTGAAATTCTATTAAAATTCAATTAAAACTCAGTGAAAACTCAATTAAAATTTAATTAAAACTCAATTAAAACTCGATTAAAACCCGATTAAAATTCAAGTAAAATTCAATTAAAACTCAATTAAAACTCAATTAAAATTCAATTAAATCTCGATTAAATCTCAATTAAAACTCGATTAAATCTCAATTGAAACTCGATTAAAATTCAATTAAAATTCAATTAAAATTCAATTAAAATTCAATTAAAATTCAATTAAAACTCGATTAAAATTCAATTAAAATTCAATTAAAACTCGATTAAATCTCAATTAAAACTCGATTAAAATTCAATTAAAATTCAATTAAAATGATATTAATAGTTCTTTAAAAGTCAATTAAAACTCGATTAAAATTCAATTAAAATTCAATTAAAATTCAATTAAAACTCAATTAAATCTCAATTAAAACCGATCAACCCGCACTAAATTCCTCCCCATTAAATAAAAACCCCTCTGTTTAAAAATCACAAAATTCGATTTTTTAACCCCAAAAATCCTCCCAAAAATTCGAATTTTTCTCTTTAAAAAAAAATCTCAATTTGGGCAGAATTTCTCTAAAATTCTCTTTTTTTCCCCAAAAAAATCCGCCAAAAAAATCAAATTTTTCCCGTTAAAAATTCTCATTTTTAACCCGATTTCCACCCCAAAAATTCAATTTATTTCCCCTCAAAAAATCAAATTTTTTCCATTAAAAATTCTCATTTTTAACCCGATTTCCACCCCAAAAATTCAATTTATTTCCCCTCAAAAAATCAAATTTTTTCCATTAAAAATTCTCATTTTTAACCCGATTTCCACCCAAAATTTCAATTTTTTCACCGATTTTGCCCAAAATTTGTTTTTTTTTCTCCTTTTCCCCCCAGGTGTTGTTTTCCCCCCAAAAAGGGGAAGAAAAAA
This sequence comes from Luscinia megarhynchos, assembly GCA_034336665.1. Taxonomy (NCBI): domain Eukaryota; kingdom Metazoa; phylum Chordata; class Aves; order Passeriformes; family Muscicapidae; genus Luscinia; species Luscinia megarhynchos. The sequence continues at coordinate 72,995 of JAPFBE010000069.1, read as the reverse complement.
AAAATCCCAATTCCTTTTTTTTGTTTTTTTCGAAACCGATTTTGGGGCCGAATTTCCCCTTTTTGGGTCATTTCCGGTTTCGGGGCTTTTTTTAAAATTTTTGGGTGAAAAAAACAGGAAATAAAAAAACCTCGGGGTGGATTTTTTAATCGGGCTTTAATTGATTTTTAATTGGGTTTTAATTGACTTTAATTGATTTTTTAAATTCGGTTTTAATCGGGTTTTAATTACTGGAATATTTAATTTCTATTTTTCCAATTTTCGGTTTTATTTGAGTCCTTCAATTAATTTTAATCTAATTTTAATTTAAATTTTAATTCGATTTAATTTTATTTAATTTAATTTGAATTTTATTTAATTATAAATTTATTAAATTTATTATTTAATTTAATTTATTATTTAATTTATTATTTAATTTAATTCAATTTAAATTGATTTCATTTGATTGATTTGATTCGATGCAATTTGATTTGTTTTAATTTAATTCAATTTAATTCCATGTTATTTGATTTAATTGCAATTATTTGATTTGATTGCTTGATTTATTTAATTATTTAAAATTATTTTATTAATTTAATCAATTCTATTTAATTTAATTTTATCTAATATCACTTAATTCAATTTATTTATTTCACTTTCATTCCATTTATTTTGCTTTAATTTAATTTACTTTAATTTAATTTAATTTAATTTCCTTGAATTGAATTTTCTACTTTTAATCAATTTTCGATATTTTAATTTCTCCGAATTTTCTCCACTAAAAAAATCCGTTAAAAATTCAATTTAATTAATATTTAATTAAGGGAAATTCAATTTTTTTTCTCTTTTTAACCCAATTTAATCGATTTCATTTTTTCTTTTCAGAATTTTATATTTTCCCCATTTTTCTCCATTTTTTCTCATATTGTTCTCAATTTATTTCTCAATTTTTTTTCATCATTTTCAATTTTTATTTTCATTTTTCTCAATTTATTTCGCAATTATTTATCTCAATATTTTTCTTTTTTTCTCTTTTTTTTCTCATTATTTTCAGGTTTTTTTCTCTTTTTTCTCAATTTTTATCTCAATTATTTTCTCATTTTTTCTCTTTTTTTCTCAATTTATTTCTCAATTTTTTTCTCAATATTTTTTCTTTTTTTCATTTTTTTCTCATTTTTCTCCTTTTTTTCCTCATTTTTCCCTCTTTTTTTCTCTTTTTTTCTCATTATTTTCTATTTTTTTCCCATTTTTCTCAATTTTTATTTTAATTTTTTTCTTATTTTTTCTCTTTTTTTCTCAATTTATTTCTCAATTTATTTCTCAATATTTTTCTTATTTTCTCTTTTTTTTCTTATTATTTTCAATTTTTTATTCTCTTTTTTCTCAATATTTTTCTCAATTTTTATCTCATTTTTTTCTTATTTTTCTCAATTTTTTTCTCAATTTTTATCTCAATTTTTTTTTCTCATTTTTCTCAATTTTTATTTTAATTTTTTTCTCATTTTTTCTCTTCTTTTCTCAATATTTTTCTCAATTTATTTCTCAATATTTTTCTTATTTTCTCTTTTTTTTCCTTATTATTTTCAATTTTTTATTCTCTTTTTTCTCAATTTATTTCTCAATTTTTTTCTCAATATATTTCTTTTTTCTCATTTTTTTCTCATTATTTTAAATTTTTTTTCTCATTTTTTTCTCAAATTTTTTCTCAATTTTTATAATTTTTCTCAATTTTTATTTTTTTTCTCATTTTTCTCAATTTTTATCTCAATTTTTTCTCAATTTTTTCTCAATTTTTAAAAATTTTTTCCCATTTTTTTCCCATTTTTTTCCCATTTTTCTCATTTTTTCTCATTTTTTCCCTCATTTTTAACCAATTCCACCCATTTCAATCCCTTTAATTCCATTTTTTCAATTTTCCCCATTTCCCCCATTTTTTCCCCAAACTCACCTTTTATAAACCTAAAAAAAAAATCAAATTTTAACCCAAAATCCCCCCCAAAAATCACATTTTTACCCCTAAAAATGATCCTAAAATTCACTTTTTTTACCCCAAAATTTCAATTTAAATCCCCCAAAATTAAACTAAAATTCGCTTTTTTATACTCAAAAAAAACCCCGAAAAAACCAAATTTTTAGCCCAAAATTATCAATTTTTCACCCTAAAATTGAGTTTTTTACTCCAAATCCTTCATTAATTAAAATCCTGGATTTTAACCGAAATCTCCCCAAATTTAACCAAAAATCGCCAAAATCTGCTGTAAAAAAAACCTAAAAAATCAGATTTTTACCCCAAAAAATCAACTTAAAACCCGAATTTTCGCCCTAAAAAATTCAGAATTTTCACCATTAAAAAAATCGAATTTTCACCCCACCAAAAATCAAATTTTTAACATAAAAAAATCAAATCAAACATAAAAAAAACAAAAGAAAATCGAATTTTATCCCCAAAAAATTCAATTTTTCATCCTAAAAAAATCGAATTTAAAACCCCAAAAAATCAAATTTTTCAGCCCAAAAAATTCAATTTAAACTCCCTTAAAATCCAATTTTTAAACCCCAAAAATTTCAATTTTTCAGCCCAAAAAAACCGAATTTAAATCTCAAAAAAATTCAAATATTTTACCCAAAACCCCCCCAAAAAAATCAAATTTAAACCCCCCAAAAAATTTAATTTTATAGCCCAAAAAATCCAATTTTTAAACCCCAAAAATTCAGGTTTTTAACCCCAAAAAAATCCGAATTTAAATCCTAAAAAAAATTCAATTTTTCAGCCCTAAAAATTCAATTTTTAAACCCCAAAAAATTCAATTTTTCAACCCAAAAAATTCAATTTTTCAACCCTAAAAATTTATATTTTTAACCCCCAAAAAATTCAATTTTTCAGCCCAAAAAATCCGAATTTAAATCCTAAAAAAATTCAATTTTTCAACCCTAAAAATCCAATTGTTAAATCCCAAAAATCAAATTTTTCAGCCCAAAAAAATCCAATTTTTAAACCCTAAAAATTCAATTTTTAAACCCCAAAAATTTCAGTTTTTCAGCCCAAAAAATTCCATTTAAACTCCCTAAAAATTTCAATTTTTCAGCCCAAAAAAACAAATTTTTCAACTCAAAAAATCCAATTTTTAAACACTAAAAATTTCTGTTTTTAAACCCTAAAAATTCAATTTTTAAACCCCAAAAATCAAATTTTTCAGCCCAAAAAATCCAATTCTTAAACCCTAAAAATTTCTATTTTTAAACCCTAAAAATTCAGTTTTTAAACCCCAAAAAATTCAATTTTTCAGCCCAAAAATCCGACTTTAAACTCCCTAAAAATCCAATTTTTAAACCCTAAAAATTCAATTTTCAACCCTAAAAATTTCTATTTTTAAACCCCAAAATTTCAATTTTTCACCCCAAAAAACTCAATTTTAAACCCTCAAAATTTAAATTTTTCAACCCTAAAATTTCCATTTTCACCCCCAAAACCCCCGGGGGGACAATTTTTCCCGCCAAACTTTCCCGCCAAACTTTCCCGCCAAATTTTTCCCAACACCCCCGGGGGGTTTTTAAGGACGAAAAATTCGAATTTTGGGTCAAAAAACGGCGATTTTGGGGCCGGGACTCACCGTTGGACACCGTGACCGTCGTTCCGCTGCCCCACGCGTCAATAGCAGCACCCACGGTGGGCGGGACCCGCGGGGCGCCCGCGCAAAAACCCGGATTGGGGCCAAAACCGCCGATTTTGGGGCAAAAACGGCGAATTTTGGGCAAAAATAGCGATTTTTGTTAAAAATGGCGATTTTTGTTAAAGAAACGGCGGGTTTTGGTTAAAAAATGGCGATTTGGGGGGTTTTTTAAAAGGGGTTTTTGGCCGGGGGATGAGGGTGGGGAGAAAAAAATTTGGGGAATTTTTGGGGTGAAAAAAGGGAAAAATGGGAAAAATTGCGATTTTTGTTATTTGGGAATAAAATGGGTTAAAAAAATGAAATTTTGGGGTTTTTTGGGTTTTTTAAATCGGGTTTTTTGGGGGGGGTTTGGGGTGGGGGAATGAAGGTGGGGAGAAAAAATTTGGGGGATTTTTGGGGTGAAAAAAGGAGAAATTGGGAAAAATTGCGATTTTTGTTATTTGGGAATAAAATGGGTTAAAAAATGAAATTTTGGGTTTTTTTGGGTTTTTTTAAATCGATTTTTTTGGGGGGAATTGGGAGGGGGAATGAGGGTGGGGAGAAAAAAATTTGGGGGATTTTTGGGGTGAAAAAAAAGAGAAATTGGGAAAAATTGCGATTTTTGTTATTTTGGGAAAAATGGATTAAAAAAAAGAAATTTTGGGGTTTTTTTGGGTTTTTTTAATCGGGTTTTTTGGGGGGGATTGGGGTGGGGGAATGAGGGTGGGGAGAAAAAATTTGAGGGATTTTTGGGGTGAAAAAAGGGAAAAATGGGAAAAATTGCGATTTTTGTTATTTTGGGGGAAAAAATGGATTAAAAAAAAAGAGAAATTTGGGGGGTTTTTTGGATTTTTTTTAAATCGGGTTTTTGGGGGGTTTGGGGAGGGGGAATGAGGGTGGGGAGAAAAAAATTTGGGGGATTTTTGGGGTGAAAAAAGGAGAAATTGGGGAAAATTATGATTTTTGTTATTTCGGGGGAAAATGGGTTAATAAAAGGAAATTTTGGGGTTTTTTGGGTTTTTTTATATCGGATTTTTTTGGGAATTTTGGGAGGGGGAATGAGGGTGGGGAGAAAGAATTTGGGGCATTTTTGGGGTGAAAAAAGGGAAAAACGGGAAAATTTTAGCAAAAATGGTGATTTTTGTTATTTTGGGGGAAAATGGGTGAAAAAAGCGAAATTTTGGGGTTTTTTAAATCGGGTTTTTTGGGGGATTGGGGAGGGGGAATGAGGGTGGGAAGAAAAAAATTTGGGGATTTTTGGGGTGAAAAAAGGAGAAATTGGGAAAAATTGCGATTTTTGTTATTTTGGAGAAAAAATTGATTAAAAAAAAAGAAATTTTGGGGTTTTTTGGTTTTTTTTATCGGGTTTTTTGGGGGGGATTGGGGAGGGGGAATGAAGGTGGGGAGAAAAAATTTGGGGGATTTTTGGGGTGGAAAAAAGGAAAAACGGGAAAATTTTAGTAAAAATGGTGATTTTTGTTATTTTGGGGGAAAATGGGTGAAAAAAGCGAAATTTTGGGGTTTTTTTAAATCGGGTTTTTGGGGAGTTTGGGGAGGGGGAATGAGGGTGGGGAGAAAAAAATTTGGGGAGTTTTTGGGGTGAAAAAAGAGAAAAATGGGAAAATTTTCGTAAAAATGGTGATTTTTGTTATTTGGGGAATAAAATGGGTGAAAAAAGCGAAATTTAGGGATTTTTTTGGGAGTGTTTCAGGGGATGTGAGAAAGAAAAAAAAAGGAAAAATCAGGAAAAAAACTGGAAAATTGGGGAAAAGTGAAAATTTAACAATTTTGGGGTTTTTTGTGCAGAAAAATGCGATTTTCGGGGTTTTTTAAAATTTTTTATTATTTTTGTGATTTTTGTGATTTTTTTTGCGACTTTTGTGATTTTTTTTGTGATTTTTTTATTATTTTTGTGACTTCTGTAGTTTTTTGTGACTTTTGTGATTTTTTTGTGATTTTTTTGTGATTTTTTTGTGATTTTTTTGTGATTTTTTCTGATTTTTTTGTGATTTTTTTGTGAATTTTTGGGGCAATTTTTTGGGGTGTTTTTTGTAATTTTTTTGTGATTTTTTTTACTTTTTAGCAATTTTTGGGACATTTGTGGTTTTTTTGCGATTTTTGGTGACTTTTTTTGTGATTTTGGTGATTTTCGTGACTTTTGTGATTTTTTTTTTTTTTGGTGATTTTTGCGATTTTTTTGTGATTTTTTTGTGATTTTTTTATGATTTTTTGTGATTTTTTTTTGTATTTTTTGTGAATTTTTGTGATTTTAAAAATTTTTTTGTTTTTAAATAAATTTTTGGCAAATTTTAACATTTTTTGTGGTTATTTCCATTTTTTGCGATTTTGGGGGGATTTTTGTAATTTTTTTGTGATTTTTTAGAATTTTTTGTGATTTTTTTGTGTTTTTTAAAATACTTTTTGTCTTTTTTTGGCAATTTTTGGAATATTCGTGATTTTTTTGTGATTTTTGTGGTTTTTGTGATTTTTGTGATTTTTGTGATTTTTGAGATTTTTGTGATTTTTTTTTTAGGGGCTGAAAAAAACCCGAAATTCACCCAAATTTTGGGTGAAAAAACCCGAAAATCGGGAAAACCCGATCCCAAAATTGTGAAAAAAATGCTCAAAAAATCCGAATTTTATCCAAATTTGGGTAAAAATCCGGGGTGAAAAAAGCGGGATTTTGGTAAAAAATGCTCAAAAAACCCCAAAAAATCCCGAAATTCACCCAAAATTGTGTAAAAAATTATAAAACCCCAAAATTCGTCCCAAATTTGGGTGGAAAAAGCCGAAAATCGGGAAAAACCGATCTCAAAATTGTGAAAAAAAAAATTGTAAAAACCCCGAAATTTGCCAAAATTTGGGTAAAAATCCTGGGTGAAAAAAGCGGGATTTTGGTAAAAAATGCTCAAAAAAACCGGAAATTTGCCCCAAATTTGGGTATAAAAAAAGCCGAAAATCGGGAAAACCCGAACCCAAAATTGTGGAAAAAATGTGTAAAAAAACCACCCAAAATTCGCCCCAATTTTGGGTAAAAAAACCCGAAAATCTACAGTGAAAAAAGCAGGATTTTGGTAAAAAACGTTGAAAAAACCCGAAATTCACCCAAAATTTGGGTGAAAAAAGCCGAAAATCGGGAAAACTCGATCCCAAAATTGTGAGAAAAAATGTGTAAAAAACCCGAAATTTGCACAAATTTGGGTAAAAAATCCTGGGGGAAAAAAGCGGGATTTTGGTAAAAAATGCTCAAAAAACCCCAAAATTCACCCAAAATTGTGTAACAAGTTTTAATAACCCCAAATTTCGCCCCAAATTTGGGTGGAAAAAGCCGAAAATCGGGAAAAACGGATCCCAAAATTGTGTAAAAAATTATAAAAAAACCCCAAAATTCGCCCCAAATTTGGGTAAAAAAACCCGAAAATCCACAGTGAAAAAAACGGTATTTTGGTTAAAAAATGCTCAAAAAACCCAAAATTCACCCAAATTTTGGGTAAAAAAATCCGAAAATCGGGAAAACCCGATCCCAAAATTGTGGAAAAAATGTTTTAAAAAGAACCCCAAAATTCGCCCAAATTTTTGGGTAAAAAAACCCGAAAATCGGGAAAACCTTGTGTAAAAAATTATAAAAAAAATCGAAATTTGCCCAAATTTTGGGTGAAAAAAACCGAAAATCGGGAAAACCCGATCCCAAAATTGTGAAAAAAATGTGTAAAAAACCTGAATTTTATCCAAATTTGGGTAAAAATCCGGGGTGAAAAAAGCGGGATTTTGGTAAAAACAGCGGCCCCGGGCGGGGGGAGGCGGATTTTGGGTGGAATTCGGGGGATTTTGGGGTTTTTGGGGCCGCGCGCGCCCCCGGGAGCAGCAGCAGCGCCGGCGCCGCTCCCACGGTGACACCGCGGGGACAAAAAACCCCGCCCGGGTTTGGGGCCAAAAACGCCGAAATCGGGAAAATCCCCGGGGGAAAAAAAGGAGAAATTGGGAAAATGGGGAGGGGAAGGGGAGAAGGGGAAAATTTGGGAAATTTGGGAAATTTGGGGGAGATTTTGGGGGGAAATGGGGAAATTTTGGGGGAAAATAGGGAAATTTTGGGAAATTTCGGGGAGATTTTTGGGGAAAAATGGGGAAATTTTGGGAAAATTTTGGGGAATTTAGGGGGGAAATAAATGAAAATTTGGGGAGAAATTGGGGAAAATTGGGAAAATTTGGAAGGAAAAGAGGAAAGGGAGAAATTGTAAAAATTTGGAAAATTTGGGGGGGATTTTGGGGGAAAATGGGGGAAAATTTGGAAAATTTGGTGAAAATTTGGGGGAAAAAGGGGAAATTGGGAAAATTTGGGAGTTTGGAGGAAATAAAAAATTCTCGGAAACATTTGGGGGGGAAAGGGGGAAAAGGGAAAAAAAAAGGGAAATTGGGAAATTTTGCAGGAAGTTTGGGGGGGAAAAAAGGGAAAATTGAGAAAAAAATGGGAAAATTTGGAGAAAAAATTGGGGAAAATTTGGGAGGAAAAAGGGGAAAATTGGGAAAATTTGGGAAATTTGGAAAATTTGGAAAATTTGGGGGAGATTTGGGGAGAAAATGGGGGAAAAGGACGAGAAATTTGGGGAAATTTGGAAAAATTTGGGGGAATTTAGGGGGGAAATAAATGAAAATTGGGAAATTTTTGGGGGGAAGGAGAAAAAGGGGAAAAAAGGGAAAATTGAGAAAATTTGGAGGAGATTTTGGGGGAAAAATGGGGAAATTTTGGGAAAATTTGGGGGGGGGGAAAAAGGGGAAATTGAAAAAATGGGAAAATTCGGGAGTTTGGAGAGAAAAATTTTAAAAATCAGGAAAAATTTGGGGGGAAAGGGAAAAAGGGGAAAATAGGGAAAATTTGGGAGGGATTTTGGGGAAAATGGGGAAATTTTGGGGAAATTTGGGGGAAATTTGGGGGGAAAAAAGGGAAAATTGAGAAAAAAATGGGAAAATTTGGAGAAAAATTGGGGAAAATTGGGGAAAATTTGGGAGGAAAAGGGGAAAGGGGGAAATTGTAAAAATTTGGAAAATTTGGGGGGGAATTTGAGGGGAAAAAAGGAGAAATTTGGAAAATTTGGTGAAAATTTGGGGGGAAAAAAATGGAAAATTGAAAAAAAATGGAAAAATTTGGGGAGTTTGGAGGGAAATTAAAAAAATTCGGAAAAATTTTGGGGGAAGGGGGTAAAAGGGGAAAATAGGGAAAATTTGGGAGGGATTTTGGGGGAAAATGGGGAAATATGGAAAATTTGGTGAAAATTCTGGGGGAAAAAAATGGAAAATTGGGAAAAAATGGGAAAATTTGGGAGAAATTGGGGAAAATTTGGAAAAATTAGGGAGGAAAAATGGGGAAATTTTGGGGAAATTTGGGCGGAAAATTTGGGGAGAAATTGATGAAATTTGGGGGAATTTGGGAAAAAAAAATTTGGAAAAATTTGGGGGGGAAAGAGGAAAAGGGGAAAATAGAGAAAATTTGGGGGGGAATTTTTGGGGAAAAATGGGGAGAAATTTGGGGAAATTTTGGGAAATTTGGGGAAAATTTGGGGGGAAATTGGGAAAAAATGGGAAAATTTGGGGAGAAATTGATGAAATTTGGGGCATTTGGGGGGAAATAAAGGAAAATTGGAAAAATTTGGGAGGGAAAAAGAGGAAAAGGGGAAAATTGAAAAAATATGAAAAATTTGGGGGGATTTGACGGAATTTTGGGGAAAATTTGGGAGGGAAAAATGGGGAAAATCAGGAGAGATTTTGGAAAAAAATGAGGGGGAAAATTTGGGAGAAATTTGGGGGAAAAAAGAGGGAAAATGGGAAAATTGGGAGATTTGGTGGAAAAATTGCAAAAAAATTGAAAAATTCCGGGCAGGATTTGAAAAAAAATGGGGAAAAAATTTAAAATCAGCCCAAATTTGGGTTAAAATAAAAGAAAAAAAATCGATGGAAATTTGGGTCCAAATTGGTCGAAAAAGGGAAAAAATTTTGTCCAAGTTTGGGTCAAAAGTGCCGAAAAATGGGAAAAATTTGGGTCAAAACTGGGGGAAAAAAAAATTTGGAGATAAAATCGACGGGAGACGAAAAATTCGCTCGGATTTGGGTCCAGAGTGGCCAAAAAGAGGAAGAGGGGCAAAAATTTGGGTGAGAAACGGGGAAAATTGGGAAAATGGGGCGAAAATCGGTAAAAAACGGGGAATCGGTTCCGGTTCGGGGAAAAATGGGGAAAATTCGGGAAAATTTGGGAAAATTTGGGTCAAAAGTGGCAAAATTGGTGCGAATTTGGGTTTCATGGTCAATGGAAGAGTCTCAACCTCTACCCAACGGCTCTTGAGGCCTCCAAATCTTCCCATCCCCCCGGAACCTTCCACTCAACTCAACTCAACCCAACCCAACCCAACTCAACCCAACTCAACCCAACCCAACTCAACCCAACCCAACTCAACCCAACCCAACTCAACCCAACCCAACCCAACTCAACCCAACTCAACTCAACCCAACTCAACCCAACCCAACCCAACCCAACCCAACTCAACCCAACCCAACCCAACCCAACCCAGCTCAACCCAACTCAACTCAACCCAACCCAACCCAACCCAACCCAACCCAACCCAACCCCCTCTTCCTCTTCCACTCAACTCAACTCAACTCAACTCAACTCAACCCAACCGTGACCAACCCAACCCCTCTTGGTCTTCCATGCAAGTCAAGTCAACTCAACTCAACCATGACCCCTCTTCCTCTTCCACCCAACCGTGACCAATCTAGTTCAAGTCAACTCAACTCAACTCAACCCAACCCCATCTTTCTCTTCCATTCAAGTCAAGTCAAGTCAAGTCAAGTCAACTCAACACCCTCTTCCTCTTCCACTCAACTCAACTCAACTCAACTCAACTCAACTCAACACCCTCTTCCTCTTCCACCCAACCGTGACCAACGCAACCCAACCCAACCCAACCCAACCCCTCTTCCTCTGCCAGTCAACTCAACTCAACTTGACTCAACTCAACCATGACCCCTCTTCCTCTTCCACCCAACCGTGACCAACGCAACCCAACCCAACCCAACCCAACCCAATCCAACCCAACCCATCAAAACCAACCCCTCTTCCTCTTTCATTCAATATAATTCAACTCAACTCAACCCAACTCAACCCAACCCAACTCAACCCCTCTTCCTCTTCCACTCAACCCAACTCAACCCAACCCAACCCAACCCCCTCTTCCTCTTCCACCCAACCATGACCAACTCAACCCAACCCAACCCAACCCGACCCAACCCCCTCTTCCTCTTCTGTTCAACTCAACTCAACTCAACTTGACTCAACTGAACCATGACCCCTCTTCCTCTTCCTCTTCCACCCAACCGTGACCAACTCAACCCAGCCGTGATCAACCCAACCCCCTCTTCATCTTTCACCCAACTCAACTCAGCTCGACTCCACTCAACCATGACCCTTCTTCCTCTTCCACCCAACCGTGACCAACTAAACCCAGCCGTGATCAACCCAACCCCCTCTTCATCTTCCGCTCAACTCAACTCAGCTCGACTCCACTCAACCATGACCCCTCTTCCTCTTCCACCCAGCCGTGACCAACTCAACCCAACCCCTCGCACACCCCGGGGACAACCCCGAGGTTTTCCTCCACCCGTCCCCATCTCCGGCGCCGCCGTGAGCGGCACAGAAATAGGCGCCGGAATCCTCGTCCTTGAGGCCGTTCATGGTCAGCGTCACCGAGCTCTGCCCGTTGTCCCTGGAGATCCTGAACCGGCCCCGCACCGACGCCGCGTACTCGGCGCCGCCCCGCGCGAGCACCGCCACCGCCTCCAGCGCCGCGCCGGCGTTTTGGCGCACCCAGAGGATTTGGTGGCGGTGGGGGTGGAGCCCGGAGCCGCGGCAGAGCAGAGTCAGGGACCCCCCGGGGGGCTGGAGGTCCCCCCCGGACTCCAGCAGGGTCACGGCCGCCCGGAGCCCTGCGGGAACAAGGGGAGATGGGGATGAGGCGCCGGATCCGGGCGTGGCCCGGGGTGGGCGTGGCGCTGCGGAGGCGCCCGGGACCCACCTGGCAGGGCCAGCAGGGCCAGGAGGGCGAGGAGCGGGAGGCAGCTCGAGGCCATGGCCGGGATGTGCCGGTTCGGGGTCCCCCGAGGGGTTTTTATGGGGGAAAGGGGCGGGGCTTGGCGAGGGAAAAGGGGCGGGGCTCGGGGGAGGGGCGTGGTTTTTGGCGGGAAAGCGTGGGGGCGGGGCGGTGATTAAACTAATCAGCAATATCTGTCTCTTGGTTCTCTTTGGTAATTAGTGGGTCTGGCGTTAATTGCAAGATCCAAACTCGTTCATTAACAGATCCAAGTTAATTTCAAGAGCCCAATCCATTAATTAACGGGCCCGTCGTTAATTGCAAGAGCCCAACTCTTTAATTAGCGGGTCCAAATTTATTTTAATTGGTCTGAATTCGTTGCAAGAGCCCAATGCATTAATTAATGTGTCCGGTGTTAATCGCCAGGGTCCAATTCGCTAATTAATGAGTCCGAGTTCATCTCAAGGGCCCAATCCATTAATTAATGATCCCTTTGTTAATTGCAAGAGTCCGATTCATTCATTAACAGGTCCGAGTTCATTGCTAGAGCCCAATCCATTAATTAATGGGTCCGGTGTTAATTGCAAGAGTCCAGTTAATTAATTAACGGGCTGGACTTCATTTCAAGAGCCCAGATAATTAATTAAATCACTCCCAAATTAATTGCAAGCCCAAAGCAGTAATTAATGCGTCCGGTGCTAATTGCAAGAGGCCGATTCATTAATTAATAGGCCCGAGTTAATTTCAGGCACCCAATTAATTAATTAATGGGTGTGAGTTAATTGCAGGCGTCAGATTTTTTAATTAGTAGGTCCGAGTTAATTGCAATTTATTAATTAATAGCGCCAAGGTAATTGGAAGAGCCCAATGCACTAATTAATGGGTCCGGTATTAATTGCAAGGGACCAATTAATTAATTAATGGCCCCGCATGATTGCAGAAGTCCAATTCATTAATTAATAGGTCCAGGTTAATTGCAAGCGCTCAATTGATTAATTAATAGGCCTGAGTTAATTTCAAGAGCCCAAATCATTAATTATCACTCCTCAATTAATTGCAAGAGCCCAAAAAATTAATTAATGGGTTCAGTGTTAATTTCAAGAGCCCACTTTATTAATTAATGTGTCCGAGTTAATTTCAAGAGCACAATTCATTAATTAATAGGTCCGAGTTAATTGCAGGAGTCCAATTAATTAATTAATGGGTCAGGTTTAATTGCAAGAGCTCGATTAATTAATTATTAAGCCTTAGTTAATTGCGAGAGCCCAATTTATTAATTAAAGGATCCTAGTTAATTGCAGGAGTGTGGTTAATTAATGGAGCTCGTAGTGTTAATTTCAGCCAATTAAATAATTAAAGGATTCCACTTAATTAATCAATTAATGGGTTTGTTCTGGTTCATTAATTAAAAACTGATGTTAATTGCAGGCGTCCCTTTAAGTAATTAATGGATTGAGGTTAATCACCAGTGTCTAGTTAATTAATTAATGGCTCAGGTGTGCACTTAATCAATCAATTAATGGATCCGGATCAATCACCATCCAATTAATTAATTAATGGATCAGTGTTAATGATGGGCAGCCAAAATATTAATTTATTATTTCTGATCAAGCACGAGAGTCTAATTTATCAATGGAGGATGATCACAGGGTAATTAACTAATTAAGGGATAAATCGGGATGGATTATGGATCCAATTAATTAATTAATCGGGATTAAGCACAGGCACGCAATTAATTAAATAATTGGGGCCAAGACCGGGAGTCAAGTTAATTAATGGTTAAACGGGGGATAATCACAAGCATCCGGGTAATTAATTAACTAATTAATTAATTAAAGGATAAATCAGGATCAACCACATGACTCTGATTAATTAATCAGGCACGCAATTAATTAATCGATTAATAAAGATATTTTATTGACATGAAGTATCAAATGATAAAAACAAGAAATTTATTAATGGTGAAATCCCGGCGGGAATTTATACAAATAATTAATTTAATTAATTAACGAACCACATTAATTACAATTAATTAATCAAACAGGCCATTAATTAATTGAGCGGAATCCAATTTTTTAAATCATTAAATGCAAATAAAGCTTAATTTCCCGATTAACCAAATAATTAATTAATTGCGATTAATCCACCTTGATTAACGGTGACGTCATCGCTTCTTGTTTTTTTTTTTTTGGCGGGAAAAGCCCAAAACGGGGATTCCCCCGCGCGGCCACCAGGGGGCGCCACGCCCCCGAAAAATCGGGGAAATTTGGCGGGAAACCGGCAAAATTCGCGGGAAAATCGGAAATTTGGGGATCGGGGGATCGGGATTGGGGCAAAAATTCAGAATTTTGGGGAAAACTCGGAGGATTTTGGGGTGAAAATGCAAAAATTTGGGAAATTGGGGAGGGAGATGAGGGGAAAAAAAATCTGCGGTTTGGGGTTAAAAAATGGGAATTTGGGACTGGGAAAAGGAGTAATTAACGCTGATTTTTAATTAATTATTGGCCCATTTCTGCCTGGTCGTTCTTAATTAATCGTCCAGTTAATGGTGGTTAATAACCCTGCAATTAACACTGAATTTAATTATTGGCCCATTTCTGCCTGGTCTTTGTCAATTTATAGTCCAGTTAATGATGATTAATAACCCTGCAATTAACTCCGATCTTTAATTAATTAATGGCACAATTCTGCCTGCACTTTCTCCATTGATTGCCCAATTAATGATGGTTAATCACCCTGTACTTAATGCTGATTATTAATTAATTAATAGTACAAGTGCGTCTGCCCCCAATCCATTGATTGCCCAATTAATGGGGATTAATAACCTCGCAATTAACAGCAATTATTAATTAATTAGTGGCACAATTCTGCCTGGAATTTCTCCATTGCATCCCCAATTAAAGACGGCTAATAACTCCTAAACTAATCCCAATTTTTAATTAATTAATGGCACACCTGCACCTGCTCCTGCCCCATTGATTACCCAATTAATTGCCCTTTAATAACTCTGTAATCAACCCCAATTTTTAATTAATTAATGGCACATCTCCACCTGCTCCTGCCCCACTGATTGCCCAATTAATGATGGTTCATAACCCTGTAATTAATCCTGATTAGTAATTAATTAATTGTACAATTGTGTCTGCCCCAAATCCATTGATTGTCCAATTAATGGGGATTAATAACCTCGCAATTAACAGCAATTATTAATTAATTAATGGCTCAAGTCTGTCTGGAATTTCTCCATTATTCCCCAATTAAAGACCGCTAATAACTCCGAAATAAATCCAAATTTTTAATTAATTAATGCCACACCTGCACCTGCTCCTGCTCCATTGATTGCCCAATTAATTGCCCGTTAATAACTCTGTAATTAACCCCGATCTTTAATTAATTAATGGCACAATTCTGTCTGCACTTCCTCCATTGATTGCTCAATTAATGATTGTTAATCACCCTGTAATTAATCCTGATTATTAATTAATTAATTGTACAATTGTGTCTGCCCCAAATCCATTGATTGCCCAATTAATGGAGATTAATAACCTCACAATTAACAGCAATTATTAATTAATTAATGGCACAAGTCTGCCTGGAATTTCTCCATTGATTACCCAGTTAATGAGGCCTAATAACCTCGCAATTAACAGCAATTATTAATTAATTAATGGCACAAGTCTGCCTGAAATTTCTCCATTGATTGCCCAATTAATGGCAGATCACATGCAATAAAATTTGATTTTTTTCGTTAATTAATGTCACACTTCTGCCAGGCCGTTCTCCATTTATTACCCAATTAACGACTAATTGACGACTAATTGACGACTAATTAACGACTAATTAACGACTAATTAACGACTAATTAACGACTAATTAACGACTCCGGCCCCCAGGGGGTCCCTGCCTCTGCTCTGGGTTCGATTTCGGGAATCGGATTTATTTCTTTTCCTATTTCTTTATTTCTTTTGGTGCCCTGACCCCTCCGTGACCTTTTGTGCCAACCCCAACCCTTGACCCAACTCTTGGACATTTCTCCAAATCTTTGGTTCAGCCCAAACCTCAACAAAAATTCCAAATTTTTTTTTGTTGAGGATTTTGTGGAAAAGCCAAACTTTGGGTCCAGCGCTGAGGGCTCGGGGTCAGAGGTCAAGGTCGGGGTCAAGGGTTGGGATTTGGGGGAAGGGTCTGTGGATATTTGGGGATGGGGAGGGACAAAGAGACAAATAAACACAAATAAATAAACACTTTGGAAATTGAACTGGGTGGGGATTTTTTGTTTCTGCATCCGCAGGGCCACGCCTGGATCCGGCGCCTCATCCCCAAATGTCCCCAGATCCTTCCCCCAGGTCCCAAATTTTGGCTGTTGTGGGGGTTGGATGTTGGACGGTCACTGGACAGATTTAGGAGTTGCTATTTTCTGTTCTTTAGGTTTGTATTTTATTGTAAGGCGTGGGTGTAAAAGAGAGTGCAGAGCATGGAGAGCGATGAGAGCAAGGGGGAAATAGAGAGCTCGGAGAGAGAGAGGTTAGAGGTAAGAGATTAGAGGGAAGAGGTGAGAGAGAGATTTCCCATTTACAATCCAATAAGTATTCTTCTATGATGAATATTCTAATTGCCATTAACCAATCTAATACAATACACTAATTTCCTAATATTTGCATCCAACCTATAGGAATCACTAAATGACCATGTTTTATGGTTTTCTTATCTGTAACTTTTATCTTCAGACCCTTCCTGCCAGGCTTGGGGCAGGATGTCTGTTGGTTCTTTGGTGTTTCTGGAATTTGGAATCATCTAAACAAAGGAAGAGGCCTCAAACCTTCACATAACAATTTTCAGTCTATGTCAAACACTGCCAACATCTCTGTTCCATCTGTTGTTCCAGAACCGCTTGCCAGGCACTCATAAGATTTTGATATTCCCTCCCCAAGAGCTGGCACCAAACCCTGAGAGATTCCCCCCAAAATGGAGCAGCGATGGTCAGGACGCGGGGTCAAGAGTGGCAACAGAGGTCAGGGGCGGAGATTTGGGGCAGAACCAGTTCCAGGCTGGGACACGGGGACAGGAATGGGGTCAAGGGTTGGGGTTTGGGGGAAGGGTGTGGGAAATTTTGGGATCAGGTGTGGATGCGCTGATGGGGATGGCACCAAACCCGTCAACACGATAAGCGTGATTACCAGCAGTCCTGGCGCAGAAATAGGCGCCGGAATCCTCGTCCTTGAGGCTGTTCATGGTCAGCGTCACCGAGCTCTGCCCGTTGTCCCTGGAGATCCTGAACCGGCCCCGCACCGACGGCGCGTACCAGGTTCTGCCATCACTGCTGTGGATCCCTGCAACCCATTCCAGCGCCTTCCCGGGGCTCTGCCGAACCCACGCCATGGAGTAATTCCCAAAATCAAATCCAGACCCGCGGCAGAGCAGAGTCAGGGACCCCCCGGGGGGCTGGAGGTCCCCCCCGGACTCCAGCAGGGTCACGGCCGCCCGGAGCCCTGCGGGAACAAGGGGAGATGGGGATGAGGCGCCGGATCCGGGCGTGGCCCGGGGTGGGCGTGGCGCTGTGGGAGCTCCTGTTGATGTGGAATTAAAGATTCTACCCAATTAGAATTACAAAGTGTTTATTGTGTTATTTGTGTTTATTTTAGCTCCGGGCGGCCGTGACCCTGCTGGAGTCCGGGGGGGATCTCCAGCCCCCTGGGGGGTCCCTGACTCTGCTCTGCCGCGCCTCCGGGTTCAATTTCGGGAGTGTCGCCATGTTCTGGCTTCGCCAAAAACCTGGGAAGGCGCCGGAATGGCTCGCGGAGATCAATAAGAGCGGCAGCACGTGGTACACACCATCGGTGCGGGGCCGGTTCAGGATCTCCAGGGACAACGGGCAGAGCTCGGTGACGCTGACCATGAACAGCCTCAAGGACGAGGATTCCGGCGCCGATTTCTGTGCCAAAAATGCTGATGGTTGTTGTTCTGGTGCTTATGCTGCTGATGCTTTTGGCCCCGTCCCAGTCCCCAGGTACTCACCTGTCCCCAAATATCGCCAGGCCATTCCCAAATTTCAGTCCTGGGCCCTGACCTTAAACTCTGATTTCAGCTCTGCAGAGCTGGGACCAAAGTCGAGCTTTGAATTTGTTGGAATCTGTTTCCTAGAAAGGCCCATTGGAATGTGCCCCCCTAATTTGTTGTAAATCCAAAACAAAACCAGCATTGAAGGACTGGAGGTTGGGGGAAGGTCCTGGGGAGATTTGAGGACAGGAGGGGAAGTGGTTGCGGGGAATTGGCCAAAAGCATCAACATTGTCATAATGAGCAGCAGCACCAGCAGATTTGGCACAGAAATAGGCGCCGGAATCCTCGTCCTTGAGGCTGTTCATGGTCAGCGTCACCGAGCTCTGCCCGTTGTCCCTGGAGATCCTGAACCGGCCCTTGACCGACGGCGCGTACCAGGCGCTGCCACCGGTGTTGGTGATCGTCACGATGAATTCCAGCCCCTTCCCGGGGCTCTGGCGAACCCAGCCCATCGCAAATTGACCGAAATTGAATCCAGAGGCGCGGCAAACCAAGGCCATGGTCGCCCCGGGGGGCTGGAGGTCCCCCCCGGACTCCAGCAGGGTCACGGCCGCCTCATCCCATCCCCAAATCTTCACCGGTTCTGCCACAAACTTGTATGGTTTATCCAAATCTGCCCAGATGTTCTCCAGCTCTCATCCACGGCCTCGAGCTCCCTCCCGCGCCTCGCCCTCCTGGCCCTGCTGGCCCTGCCAGGTGGGTCCCGGGCGCCTCCGCAGCGCCACGCCCACCCCGGGCCACGCCCGGATCCGGCGCCTCATCCCCATCTCCCCTTGTTCCCGCAGGGCTCCGGGCGGCCGTGACCCTGCTGGAGTCCGGGGGGGACCTCCAGCCCCCCGGGGGGTCCCTGACTCTGCTCTGCCGCGCCTCTGGATTCAATTTTGGGAGCGTTTCCATGTTCTGGGTTCGCCAAAGACCCGGGAATTCGCTGGAATTTGTTGCGGGGATCCGCACCAAGGACGGAGACACCGCCTACGCCACATCACTGTGGGGCCGGGTCAGGATCTCCAGGGACAACGGGCAGAGCTCGGTGACACTGACCATGAACAGCCTCAAGGACGAGGATTCTGGCGCCTATTTCTGCGCCAAATGTGATTATGCTGGTTATGGTTGGGGTTCTGCTGATTTTATTGTTTGGATTGGCCCTGTGCCTGCAATTGTGACCCCCCTATCTCCAAATGTCCCCAGACCCTTCCCCAGATTTCAACTCTTGGCCCTGAACTTGGACCCTGACCCTTCAGCACTGGTTCAGAAGTGTAACACCGGTTGAGTTTTGCACCATGGAATGTTCCAGGCCAGAGTGTTGCCAATTTGGGGTGCAGTGGTCAAAGCTTTGGAGGAATGGTCAAGAGCTGCATCAAAGGTTTGACCTTTTCCCATCTCAGCCTGAGGAACGAGGATTCCAGAGCCGATTTCTGCCCCCAATCCGCGTGCGGTCGATGCCATGGATTAGATTTTGGTGCTTTAGTTCAGGGTTTGGTTCTGCCCTGTCTGATACTGGAGCGGGCGTTGTCCCCACCTTGACCCCAGGCAGAGCTGGTGCTGAGGTTGGGGCAGGTGGGAACAGAGCCACAGAGGTGGAGAGCATCCCAACCACCACCAGGGCTTCTGGCACAGAAATAGGCGCTGGAATCCTCGTCCTTGAGGCTGTTCATGGTCAGCGTCACCGAGCTCTGCCCGTTGTCCCTGGAGATCCTAAACCGGCCCCGCACCGACGGGGAGTAGTCGGTGTCGTCATCATAGTCAATCCCTGCGACGTATTCCAGCCCCTTCCCGGGGCTCTGTCGAACCCAGTACAGGTTGTGGCTCCCGAAATCGAACCCGGAGGCGCGGCAGAGCAGAGTCAGGGACCCCCCGGGAGGCTGGAGGTACCGCCCAGACTCCAGCAGGGTCACGGCCGCCCGGAGCCACAATAAATATCAAAAACACAATGAACACTTTGTAACGTGAACTGGATAGAGAACATTTAATTCTGCAACACCAGGGCCACGCCCGGATCGGGCGCCTCATCCCCATCTCCCCTTGTTCCCGCAGGGCTCCGGGCGGCCGTGACCCTGCTGGAGTCCGGGGGGGACCTCCAGCCCCCCGGGGGGTCCCTGACTCTGCTCTGCCGCGGGTCTGGATTCGATTTCGGGAGTTATGGAATGGGCTGGATCCGCCAGAGACCCGGGAAGGCGCTGGAATGTGTCGCTGGTATTGACAATGATGGATACACTCGGTACCCGCCATCATTCAAGGGCCGGGTCACGATCTCCAGGGACAACGGGCAGAGCTCGGTGACACTGACCATGAACAGCCTCAAGGACGAGGATTCCGGCGCCTATTTCTGCGCCAGATGTTACAGCACTGGTTGTGGTGCTGCTGTTGCTTATGCTATGGACAGTTTTGGTTTCAGCCCAATCCCTGTGCCCCCTGCTGTCCCGTGGCTCTGGACTCAATTTCGGGATCCACACCATGTTCTGGATTCTCCAGAGCCCTGGAAAGGCGCTGGAATGGGTTGCTGGTATTGACAGTGGTGCCAACACCAACTACGCCCCAGTGGTCAAGGGCCGGTTCAGGATCTCCAGGGACAACGGGCAGAGCTCGGTGACGCTGACCATGGACAGCCTCAAGGACGAGGATTCCGGAATTTGTTTCTGTGCCAGATGTGTTGATGGTGGTTGTGCTGCTGGATCTGTTCATGCTGTTGATGGTTTTGGCCCAATCACCGTCACCACATCCCAGGCTGTCCCCAAATGTCCCCAGACCCTTTCCCCACACCCCAGTGCATGACACTGCTTTTGTTTTTTTCTTTACTTGTTTTAGTTCTGGGCAAATTAGGGAGGATCCCTCCCAATGGATCCATCTAGGAAAGAGCTTCCAACAGGTTTGAAGAGATTTCTACAGATTCAAAGCTCAACTTTGGGCTAACGTCCTGGGGTCAGTGTTAAAGGTCAGGGTCAAGGGTCGGGATCTCTAGGAAGGGCCTGGGGACATCCGGGGACAGGTGGGGATGTGGTAATGGGGATGGGGTAAAAACCATGAGCAGCAATAGCAGCAGCCCAAAGACCACCAGATATTTTGGCACAGAAATAGGCGCCGGAATCCTCATCCTTGAGGCTGTTCATGGTCAGCGTCACCGAGCTCTGCCCGTTGTCCCTGGAGATCCTGAACCGGCCCTGCACCGACGGCACGTACCAGGCGCTGCCACCGATGCTGATCTGCCCGAGCCATTCCAGCGCCTTCCCGGGGCTCTGGCGCACCCACGCCATGTTGTAACCATCGAATTTGAATCCGGAGGCGCGGCAGAGCAGAGTCAGGGACCCCCTGGGCTCCAGCAGGGTCATGGCGACATTTTCTGTGCCAAAAATGCGTTCGGTTGTTGTGCTGATCCTTTTTATGATGCTGGTCAAGGTGATTTTGGCTCTGCCGCCATCATTGTATCCACACTTGTCCCTGTACCCCAAATCTCAGCCAATCCCTGACCATTTGCTGAAACACTGAACCAGTTCTGCTCCGAATTCTCAGATCTTGCTCTCAAATACTCAGTTCTTCACTGCTGAGTCCAGGGTACAGTTCCAGCCCCACGGGGGGTCCCTGACTCTGCTCTGCCGCGCCTCTGGATTCAGTTTTGGGAGTTTCACCTTGGCCTGGATTCGCCAAAGTCCCGGGAAGGCTCCACAATGGCTCGGGAGTGTCAGCAGTGATGGCAGCACCACCTACGCACCAGCAGCCAAGGGCCGGCTCAGCATCTCCAGGGACAACGGGCAGAGCTCGGTGACGCTGACCATGAACAGCCTCAAGGACGAGGATTCCGGCGCCTATTTCTGTGCCAAATGTGCTGCTGATGTGGCTGGTTGGGCTGCTGCTGATTTTGTTGATGATTTTCCACCCTTCCCTTGCACCTCAACCTCACCTGTGTCCGTGTCCCAACCTGGAACTGGTTCTGCCCCAAATCTCCACCCCTGACCCCGATCTCCGCTCTTGGCCCCACATCCTGACCCTCAGTGCCAATTTTCGGGGCAATCCTTCTGTGTTTGAAGCTGACAGGGGAGGTTTGGATCCACCCCAAACTCAACTCAAAAACGCTGAAATTCAGGGATTTGGGCAAAGGATCCAGCCCAGCCCCAGGTCCGGCACTGAACCGCTTCTCCCGATGTCGGCTCCGTGACAGCTCAGCCAATCAGGGGCTAGGGAGCCGGTGGAGATTGGGGAGAAATAATCAAAATTGAGGGGAAAGTTTAGAGTTAGGGCAAGGATGGAGGAATTTGGGAAAGAGACATTCAAGGATGGAATGAGTGGTTGGTTTTGGGGGAATGATTTTAGTATTTTGGGGACGGGAGGGTATCCTGCAATTGGGGTATGGGGCCACCAGCACCAGCCTGATGATAATAACCATTGCTGGAACCCTTGGCACAGAAATAGGCGCCGGAATCCTCGTCCTTGAGGCTGCTCATGGTCAGCGTCACCGAGCTCTGCCCGTTGTCCCTGGAGATCCTGAACCGACCCCGCACTGACGGCGAGTAGTCGGTGCTGCCACCATTGTCGGTGATACTGGCAACGAATTCCAGCCCCTTCGCAGGGCTCTGGCGAATCCAGAATATCCCGTAACTCCCAAAGTTGAACCCAGACCTGCGGCAGAGCAGAGTCAGGGACCCCCCGGGGGGCTGGAGGTCCCCGCAAAATCCAGCAGGGTCACGGCCGCCTCATCCCATCCCCAAATCTTCACCAGTTCTGCCCCAAACTCTGACAGTCTGTTCAAAAATGTCCACCAGACGTTCTGCACATCCCGGCCACGGCCTCGAGCTCCCTCCCGCTCCTCGCCCTCCTGGCCCTGCTGGCCCTGCCAGGTGGGTCCCGGGCGCCTCCACAGCGCCACGCCCACCCCGGGCCACGCCCGGATCCGGCGCCTCATCCCCATCTCCCCTTGTTCCCGCAGGGCTCCGGGCGGCCGTGACCCTGCTGGAGTCCGGGGGGGACCTCCAGCCCCCCGGGGGGTCCCTGACTCTGCTCTGCCGCGGGTCTGGGTTTGATTTCGGGAGTGTCGCCATGCACTGGATCCGCCAAAAATCTGGGAAGGCGCTGGAATACGTTGCGGGGATCAGCACAGACGGTGCCAACACCCAGTACTCGCCGTCATTGCGGGGCCGGTTCAGGATCTCCAGGGACAACGGGCAGAGCTCGGTGACGCTGACCATGAACAGCCTCAAGGACGAGGATTCCGGCGCCTATTTCTGTGCCAAATCTGCTTATGCTGGTGCTGGTTGGGCTGGTGCTGCTGGTGCTGGTTATGGTGGTTTGGTGCCGACAGGGGAGGTTTGATGCCCGTGGCTCAGGTTTGGGTGACCCAGAGGAATCCTCAGTGTAACGGCCACAAACCCGCGGTGTTGGCCCAAAGCAGCCACACCTGACACCGACCCCAATGGTGCCGACAGGGGAGGTTTGTTTCCACGCTAAAACTCAACTCAAAGAGACAGAAATTCAGGGATTTTGGCAAAGGCTCCTGTCCGGCCCCAGATCCGGCACCAAACCGCTGCTCCAAGTGCCGGCTCCGTGTCAGCTCGGCCAATCAGGGGCCAGGAGAGCTGGTGGATATTTGGGTGAAAAGGTCAAAAATGGGGAGAAAGTTGAGAGTTGGGGCAAGGATGGAGGAGGAAGAGGGCGGATAATAAAGTCAGTGGTTGGGATTTGGGGGAACATTTGCTGATTTTGAGATATTTGGGCAAAGAGCGCTTGAGGCATTGGGCCACAACCGGCATGGTGAGAAAAATCAACAACATCAGGAGCACCAGCACCCCAAAGGTTACTGTAAGATTTGGCACAAAATAGGCGCCGGAATCCTCGTCCCTGAGGCTGTTCATGGTCAGCGTCACCGAGCTCTGCCCGTTGTCCCTGGAGATCCTGAACCGGCCCCGCAATGACGGCGAGTACTGGGTGTTGGCACCGTCTGTGCTGATCCCCGCAACGTATTCCAGCGCCTTCCCAGATTTTTGGCGGATCCAGTGCATGGCGACACTCCCGAAATCAAACCCAGACCCGCGGCAGAGCAGAGTCAGGGACCCCCCGGGGGGCTGGAGGTCCCCCCCGGACTCCAGCAGGGTCACGGCCGCCCGGAGCCCTGCGGGAACAAGGGGAGATGGGGATGAGGCGCCGGATCCGGGCGTGGCCAAGGGAGGGCGTGGCTCTCTGGGGGTACCTGGTGATGCAGAATTTAATGTTCTATACCCGCATAGAGTTACAAAGTGTTTATTGTGATATTTGTGTTTATTTTAGCTCCAGGTGGTGGGGACCCTGCTGGAGTCTGGGGGGGACCTCCAGCCCCCCGGGGGGTCCCTGACTCTGCTCTGCCGCGGGTCTGGGTTCGATTTCGGGAGTTTTGGAATGTTATGGATCCGCCAGAGCCCCGGGAAGGGACTGGAATTCGTTGCGAGTATCAACGACACCGGTGGCACCACCCACTACTCCCCGCTCGTGTAAAGCGGGCCGTTCAGGATCTCCAGGGACAACGGGCAGAGCCTCGTGACGCTGACCATGAACAGCCTCAAGGACGAGGATTCCGGAATTTATTTCTGTGCCAGATGGGATAGTGGTTATGCTGGTGCTGCTGCTGGTGCTGGTTCTGTCCCCTCCCAGATTGCCTGATACCTCCTGACCTTTTCTGCCAATCCCAACCCTTTGACCCAACAGTTGACTGTCCCTCCAAAGCTTTGACCGTTTCACCCCAAACCTCAACTTATGGCCTTGTATCCCAGCTTTGTTCTTAAAGCTTTCTGCTAAAGCCCAACTTTGGGCGCACGCTAAAGACTCGGGGTCAGTGTTCATGTTTGGGGTCAAGGGCTGGGATTTGGGGGAAAGGCTGGGGGAGGTTTGGGAATGGGGACGGACACAGAGATGGGAATGGAGTCGAAACAACGAACATAATTAGCTGCAGCATGATCACCGGCAGCTGCCATTCTTGGCACAGAAATAGGCTGCCGGAATCCTCGTCCTTGAGGCTGTTCATGGTCAGCGCCACCGAGCTCTGCCCGTTGTCCCTGGAGATCCTGAACCGGCCCTGCACCGATGGCGAGTACCGTGTGTAGCCCCCGTTGTTCTGGATGCCAGCGACCCATTCCAGCGCCTTCCCGGGACTCTGGCGGATCCAGAACATTCCAAAATCCCCGAAATTGAATCCAGAGGCGCGGCAGAGCAGAGTCAGGGACCCCCCGGGGGGCTGGAGGGACCCCCCGGGGGGCTGGAGGTCCCCCCCGGACTCCAGCAGGGTCACGGCCGCCTCATCCAATCCCCAAATTCTCACCAGTTCTGACCTAAACTCCACTGGTTCAGTCTCAAATCTCCACCAGAGGTTTCCAGTATCTTTCAACCCCCCCAAACACTGCAATTAACTTTTATCCATTAATTAATTAATTGCCATGATCTGCTCCATTGTTTGCCCAATTAACAGCTCGTTAACAACCCCCAAACCCCCCAGGACCCCAACCCCTAGCACATCCCGGCCACGGCCTCGGAGCTCCCTCCGGCCTCCCTCAGCCCTCCTGGCCCTGCTGGCCCTGCCAGGTGGGTCCCGAGCGCCTCAAGAGCGCCATCGCCCACCCCCGGGCCACGCCCGGATCCGAGCTCTCATCCCCATCTCCCCTTGTTCCCCGCAGGGCTCCGGGCGGCCGTGACCCTGCTGGAGTCCGGGGGACCTCCAGCTCTCGGGGGTCCCTGACTCGCTCTGCCGGCCTCGGGTTCAATATCAGGAGTGTCGCCATGTTGTGGATCCGGCAGAGACCCGGGAGGGCGCTGGAATATCTTGCAGAGATCAGCAGCAGTGGCAACATTTGGTACGCGCCGTCGGTCAAGGGCCGGTTCAGGATCTCCAGGGACAATGGGCAGAGCTCGGTGACGCTGACCATGAACAGCCTCAAGAACGAGGATTCCGGCCCCTATTTCTGTGCCAAATGTGCTGGTGGTGGTTATTGGGATGCTGCTGGTGCTGGTTATGGTGGTTTGGTGCCGATGGCTCAGGTTTGGGTGACCCAGGGGAATCCTCAGTGTAACGCCCACAAACCCGCGGTGTTGGCCCAAAGCAGCCACGGCTGACACCAACCCCCAGCGCTGACCCAAATCGCCTTTGTCAGGGCAAAGTTCTGGAGAACAAAGTCGAGTTTTGGGGTTTGGAGTTGTGGCTTGGGGCCAGTGGTTGGGAACTGGGAGCAGAGCAAGGCAGGGTTGGGAGTAATGGTCAAGGGCTGGGTCTGAGGTTGGGGACTGGGGAGCGGGACTGGGGACATTTGGAGACTTTTGGGGACATTTGAGGACAGGGGAACACTCAAGGTTGGGGGCGCAGTCACCAACGGATGCGTCACCAAAGGCACCACCAGTATTCCAAGAATTCACACATCTGGCACAGAAATAGGCGCCGGAATCCTCGTCCTTGAGGCTGTTCATGGTCAGTGTCACCGAGCTCTGCCCGTTGTCCCTGGAGATCCTGAACCGGCCCTGCACCGACGGCGCAGGTGGTTCCACCGCTGTTCATGTCTGCGACATATTCCAGTGTCTTCCCGGGGCTCTGGCGGTACCAGCCCATCCCAAATTGTGCAAAATTGAACCCAGACCCGCGGCAGAGCAGAGTCAGGGACCCCCCGGGGGGCTGGAGGTCCCCCCCGGACTCCAGCAGGGTCACGGCCGCCCGGAGCCCTGCGGGAACAAGGGGAGATGGGGATGAGGCGCCGGATCCGGGCGTGGCCCGGGGTGGGCGTGGCGCTGCGGAGGCGCCCGGGACCCACCTGGCAGGGCCAGCAGGGCCAGGAGGGCGAGGAGCGGGAGGGAGCTCGAGGCCGTGGCCGGGATGTGCCGGGGTTGGGGTCCTGGGGGGTTTGGGGGTTGTTAACCAAGTTATTTATTGGGCAATAAATTTAGCAGAGGGAGGCAATGAATTAATCAGTGGATTGGTGTTAATTGTGGGGTTTGGGGTTTTAAAGCACTGGAAACCTCTGGTGGAGTGTGAGAGTTGAAACGAGGGGCGTGAGACTCCGATTCACTCGTTAAAATTGCTGTTTATTAAATCCAGATAATTCAGCAATTGATTTATTGTATTAAATGCTCTTTATTGTATCCAGATTATTCAGCAATTGATTTATTATTTAAATGCTGTTTATTGTATCCAGGTGATTCAGCAATTCACAGACTGTGGGTGACCGAGCCTGACCTGCAGGTTTTCAGCCACAGCTGTCGAGTCGTCTGAAAAATAATAAAACCACACTGGCAGCAAATGCTAACCAGAATTCACGAAAGTAATGAAAATAAAATGAAGGAAAATCAACAAATCCCCCAACTCCTATAAACTGACTAAAACCAGTATTTAAAAATCACTGAAAATAAAGAAAAGCACTGCTATTAACAAGAAATTAATGAAATGAACCCAAAATCTCCAGGCTCAGGTTTTTCTCGTTTTTGAGCCAGAACCGCCCCTTTGGGGACTTCCCCAAAAAAACACAAAATGGCCCAAAATGGCTTCAAATTTCGGGTTTGTTTTCACTGCAGCTGCAGCTGCCGGCACCTGCTGGGGGCAGAAATTAGTGCAGCTAATTACAGTCATGAGTGCTCATAAATAAAGAGAACTCAAAAAAAGCCTCCTAAAATCACTGTGAATATTTGAATTTATTATTTCATTTTTTTCATTATTATTTTTGTACAAATAATGGTTTTACATCAAATCTAATAATTATCAGTACACAGGGTTATAATTAAAGTTAATTAGGGTTATTGATTATCATCATTAAGGTGGACAATCGAATATATTTGGGCTCAACCTCAATTTAACCCTAACATGCCCGGATCCGGCACCTCATCCCCATCTCCCCTTGTTCCCGCAGGGCTCCGGGCGGCCGTGACCCTGCTGGAGTCCGGGGGGGACCTCCAGCCCCCCGGGGGGTCCCTGACTCTGCTCTGCCGCGGGTCTGGGTTCAATTTTGCACAATTTGGGATGGGCTGGTACCGCCAGAGCCCCGGGAAGACACTGGAATATGTCGCAGACATGAACAGCGGTGGAACCACCTGCGCCGTCGGTGCAGGGCCGGTTCAGGATCTCCAGGGACAACGGGCAGAGCTCGGTGACGCTGACCATGAACAGCCTCAAGGACGAGGATTCTGGTGTCTATTTCTGTGTCAGGGGTGTAGGTGCTGCAGGTGCTGGCACCGGCTATGTTGACGATGCGGTGTTGGCCCCATACCCATCTTTAAGTCCCCACCCGTCCCCAGATGTTTGCTGGCCATTCCCCCAACCCTCACTCCCTAATCCAATCCTGGCCCTTTGCCCCAGAGAGCAACCCCTAGCTGGTTGTGGCCCAAAGCTCGTTTGGTACGTTCCAAAATTCCTCATTTGTACCCCAAGCCGCGATCGCCAACACAAACCTCAACCTTTGGCTCCAAATCTCGGCCATTTGGGCAATTCTGGGAGCCAAGTTGGGATTCAGATCCAAGAGTTGAGGTTGGGCCAGGCCCAGTTGAGGATTTGGGGTTGATGGGTGGTGCTGGGGCAAACGGAGAAGGTTTGGGACAAAGGGGCAGAACTGAATCATGGTCTGAGATTTGGAGAAGGGTCTCGGGACAGGTGAGGACACATTGAATGGGACGACATCAAAACCACCACAATCAACATCACCATGACCACGATTGGCACAATGCAGCAGCATTAGCACCAAAACAACAAGTGTAGTCATTTTTAGCACAGAAATAGGCGCCGGAATCCTTGTCCTTGAGGCTGTTCATGGTCAGCGTCACCGAGCTCTGCCCATTGTCCCTGGAGATCGTGACCCGACCCCGCACTGACGGCGCGTAGTTGGTGAAACCACCAGTGTTACTGATCTCTGCAACCCATTCCAGCGCCTTCCCAGGGCTCTGCCGAATCCATGAAATGCTGAATTTCCCAAAATCGAACCCGGAGGCGCGGCAGAGCAGAGTCAGGGACCCCCCGGGGGGCTGGAGGTCCCCCCCGGACTCCAGCAGGGTCACGGCCGCCCGGAGCCACAATAAATATCAAAAACACAATGAACTCTTTGTAATGTGAACTGGACAGAGAACATTTAATTCTGCAACACCAGGGCCACGCCCGGATCCGGCTCTCATCCCCATCTCCCTTGTTCCCTGCAGAGGTTCGGGCGGCCGTGACCCTGCTGGAGTCCGGGGACCTCCAGCCCTCGGGGGTCCCTGACTCTGCTCTGCCGCGAGGTCCGGGTTCAATTTAGGGAGTTTCGGGATGTTGTGGATCTGCCAGAGACCCGGGAAGGTGCTGGAATTCGTTGCAAGTATCAACAAGGATGGCAGCACCGACTACGCGCCGTCAGTCAAGGGCCGGGTCACGATCTCCAGGGACAACGGGCAGAGCTCGGTGACACTGACCATGAACAGCCTCAAGGACGAGGATTCTGCAATTTATTTCTGCGCCAAATCTCCCACTGCTTATACTGGTGCTGCTTGGGGTTAGGAAGACAATACTGGTGGTGTCCCCTCACCCATTTTTGAGTCCCCACCAGTCCCCAGCTGTCCCCGGGCCCCTCCCCCAGAGCTCAGCCTCAGCTCTGTCACCGTCGCTCGCACGTGTCACACACACACATGAACAGAATAAAGATGGCCGCCCCTTCATCCTGCGCCTTCTCCAGTTTATTCACTCTTCACAAAGCGCCATCTCCACTCACTGACTGCAGCACAATCGATAATTGTAGTAATTGGTGGAAGGGTCTGGGGGGATCTGGAGACGGGTGGAGACAGAGGGAGAGGGAGAGGGAGAGGGCCAAAACAACCAACAGAAGCACCAGCACAGCCAGAGCCTGAACAAGCTCCAGTGTCTTTAACGCAGAAATAGGCGCCGGAATCCTCGTCCTTGAGGCTGTTCATGGTCAGTGTCACCGAGCTCTGCCCGTTGTCCCTGGAGATCCTGAACTGGCCCTGCACTGACAGCGCGTAGTCGGTGTAGCTGCCATCGGTGCTGATCCCTGCGACGTATTCCAGCCCCTTCCCGGGTCTCTGGCGGATCCAGTACATCCCAAAACTCCCGAAATCGAACCCGGAGGCGCGGCAGAGCAGAGTCAGGGACCCCCGGGGGGCTGGAGGTCCCCCCCGGACTCCAGCAGGGTCACGGCCGCCCGGAGCCCTGCGGGAACAAGGGGAGATGGGGATGAGGCGCCGGATCTGGGCGTGTTGGGGTTAAATTGAATTTGAACCCAAACATATTGAATTATTCGCCCAACTGATGATAATAATTGTTCTTAATTAACTTTAATTATAATCCTGCTTACCGAGAGTCTTTAGCTTTGATAAAATCCATTTATACGAATAAAAATATGAATGAAAAAAAGTAGAACAAATCAATTAAATTCCGCCCAATAATTTCAGTGTTTTTTTAAATGGCTTGTCCTTAATTATCAGCTCTAATGACTCCATTCATCCAGCCTAATTAATACCCCCACCTGGTGCCGAGAGCTGCAGCTGCAGCAAAACCCGAAATTTGGGGCCGACTTGTGGCTTTTTGGGGAAGTCCCCAAAGGGGCGGTTCTGTCTCCAACAGAAGAAAAACCTGAGTGTACCGGGTGTCTCTGCCTTCGGTGCTGACACCCGCAAGCCATTCCAGTCCTTTCCCGGGGCTCTGGCGGATCCAGAACATTCCATAATCCCCGAAATTGAATCCAGAGGCGCGGCAGAGCAGAGTCAGGGACCCCCCGGGGGGCTGGAGGTTCCCCCCGGACTCCAGCAGGGTCACGGCCGCCTGGGGCCACAATAAACATAAAAAAAACCAATAAACACTTTGTAACTTGAACTGGGTAGAGAACATTTAATTCTGCAACAGCAGGAGCCCCCTCAAAGTGTCACGCCCACCCCGGGCCACGCCCGGATCCGGCGCCTCATCCCCATCTCCCCTTGTTCCCGCAGGGCTCCGGGCGGCCGTGACCCTGCTGGAGTCCGGGGGGGACCTCCAGCCCCCCGGGGGGTCCCTGACTCTGCTCTGCCGCGCCTCCGGGTTCAATATCAGGAGTGTCGCCATGTTGTGGATCCGGCAGAGCCCTGGGAGGGCGCTGGAATACGTTGCAGAGATCAGCAGCGGTGGCAACATTTGGTACGCGCCGTCAGTCAAGGGCCGGTTCAGGATCTCCAAGGACAACGGGCAGAGCTCGGTGACACTGACCATGAACAGCCTCAAGGACGAGGATTCCGGCGCCTATTTCTGTGCCAAATCTGCTGCTGGTGGTGGTTATTGGGATGCTGCTGGTGCTGCTGGTTATGGTGGTTTGGTGCCGATGGCTCAGGTTTGGGTGACCCAGAGGAATCCTCAGTGTAACGCCCACAAACCCGCGGTGTTGGCCCAAAGCAGCCACGGCTGACACCAACCCCCAGCACTGACCCAAATCGCCTTTGTCAGGGCAAAGTTCTGGAGAACAAAGTCGAGTTTTGGGGTTTGGAGTTGTGGCTTGGGGCCAGTGGTTGGGAACTGGGAGCAGAGCAAGGCAGGGTTGGGATTAATGGTCAAGGGCTGGGTCTGAGGTTGGGGACTGGGGAGCGGGACTGGGGACATTTGGAGACTTTTGGGGACATTTGAGGACAGGGGAACACTCAAGGATGGGGACGCAGTCACCATCGGATTCGTCACCAAAGGCACCACCAGTATTCCAAGAATTCATACATCTGGCACAGAAATAGGCACCGGAATCCTCGTCCTTGAGGCTGTTCATGGTCAGCGTCACCGAGCTCTGCCCGTTGTCCCTGGAGATCCTGAACCGGCCCTGCACTGATGGCGCGTATTTGATGCTGCCGCCGTTGCTGTAGATTTCTGAGATGAATTCCAGCGCCTTCCCGGGGCTCTGGCGGTACCAGCCCATCCCAAATTCTCCAAAATTGAATCCAGACCCGCGGCAGAGCAGAGTCAGGGACCCCCCGGGGGGCTGGAGGTCCCCCCCGGACTCCAGCAGGGTCACGGCCGCCCGGAGCCCTGCGGGAACAAGGGGAGATGGGGATGAGGCGCCGGATCCGGGCGTGGCCCGGGGTGGGCGTGGCGCTGCGGAGGCGCCCGGGACCCACCTGGCAGGGCCAGCAGGGCCAGGAGGGCGAGGAGCGGGAGGGAGCTCGAGGCCGTGGCCGGGATGTGCCGGGGTTGGGGTCCTGGGGGGTTTGGGGGTTGTTAACCAAGTCGTTAATTGGGCAATAAATTGAGCAGAGGGAAGCACTGAATTAATCAGTGGATTGGTGTTAATTGTGGGGTTTGGGGTTTTAGGGCACTGAAAACCTCTGGTGGAGTGTGAGAGTTGAAACGAGGGGCGCGAGACTCCGATTCACTCGTTAAAATTGCTGTTTATTGAATCCAGGTGATTCAGCAATTTATTTATTATTTAAAATATTCTTTTTTGTATCCAGATTATTTATCAATTTATTTATTATTTATAATACTCTTTATTGTATCCTGATAATCCGGCAATTTATTTATTATTTAAAATAATGTTTATTGTATCCAGGTGATTCAGCAATTCACAGACCGTGGGTGACCGAGCACGACCTGCAGATTTTCAGCCACAGCTGTGGAGTCGTCTGAAAAATAATAAAACAACACTTAGAGCAAATACTAACAAAAACTTAGGAAAATAATGAAGATAAAATCAAGTACAATCAAAAAATCCTTCAAATCCTATAAACTGACTAAAATCAGTATTTAAAAATCACTGAAAATAAAGAAAAGAACTGCAATTAACAAGAAATTAATGAAATGAAAACAAACTGTCCAGGCTCCGATTTTTCTCATTTTTGGGCCAGAACCGCCCCTTGGGGACTTCCCCAAAAAAACACAAAATGGCCCAAAATGGCTCCAAATTTCGGGTTTTGTTTTCACTGCAGCTGCAGCTGCCGGCACCTGCTGGGGGCAGAAATTAGTGCAGATAATTAGAGTTATTTGTGCTGGGAATGAAAGCCAACTTAAAAACAAATTCTTAAATTAACAGGAATAATTGAATTTATTATTTTATTTTATTCATTCTTATTTTTATGCAATTAATTCGTTTTCATCAGGGCTAATAATTATCAGTCCAAAGTGTTATAATTTAAGTGAATTTGGGTTAATGAGTATAATCATTAGGGTGATTAATCGAATATATTTGGGTTCAACCTCAATTTAACCCCGGGCCACGCCCGGATCCGGCGCCTCATCCCCATCTCCCCTTGTTCCCGCAGGGCTCCGGGCGGCCGTGACCCTGCTGGAGTCCGGGGGGGACCTCCAGTCCCCCGGGGGGTCCCTGACTCTGCTCTGCCGCGCCTCCGGGTTCAATTTCGGGAGTTTCGGGATGAGCTGGGTGCGACAGAGCCCCGGGAAGGCGCTGGAATTTGTCGCAGGGATCTTTGCCAATGGTGCCAACACCTGGTACGCGCCGTCAGTCAAGGGCCGGGTCAGGATCTCCAGGGACAACGGGCAGAGCTCGGTGACACTGACCATGAACAGCCTCAAGGACGAGGATTCCGGCGCCTATTTCTGCACCAAACGTGACACCAGTGGTTGGGCAGCTGCTGATGCTTCTCTTGGTTTTGATAACGATGCCAGTTATTGCCCCACGCCCCAGTCCTTTGATTCCCTCCTGTCCAAAACAATTTACAAATCCTTCCCCCAAATCCCATTCATTGATCCTATACTTAATCTTCTCCCCCAAACTCGTCCATCCTTGCCCCAACTTTGACTTTCCCCTCCATTTTGACGATTTCTCTCAAATCTCCACCAGCTCCCCCAGCCCATGACTGGCTGAGCTGAAGCTGAGCCGACGCCAGGAGAAGCGGTTCGGTGGCAGATCTGGGGCTGGGCTGGTGCCTTTGCCAAAATCCTTGAATTTCGGCCTTTTTGTGTTGAGTTTTGGGGCAGAAGCAGGCGAGGATTTGGGGTCAGTGGACCATTGGTGGAAACGGGAGAGACTGGGGACAAAGGGTCAGGATTGGGTCAAGGGCTGAGGGTTGGGGGAAAAATCTGGAGGGATCATCTGAGGCTGAGTAACCGGGATGTGCTCAGAACATCAAATACCAATCTCACCAACACAACCAAGAAACTGAGCACCGCCAAGCCAACTCCCATCAGAAGCCCTGGCACAGAAATAAACACCGGAATCCTCGTCCTTGAGGCTGTTCATGGTCAGTGTCACCGAGCTCTGCCCGTTGTCCCTGGAAATCGTGAACCGGCCTTTGACTGACGGCGCGTAGAAGGTTCTGCCATCCTTGTGGAAACTGGCAACAAATTCCAGTCCTTTCCCGGGTCTCTGGCGGTACCAGCCCATCCCAGATTTTCCGAAATTTAATCCGGAGGCGCGGCAGAGCAGAGTCAGGGACCCCCCGGGGGGCTGGAGGTCCCCCCCGGACTCCAGCAGGGTCACGGCCACCTCATCCCATCCCCAAATCCTCACCGGTTCTGACCTAAGCTCCACTGGTTCAGTCTCAAATCTCTACCAGAGATTTCCAGTGTCTTAGAACCCCACAAACACTGCAATAAACTTTTACCTGATAATTAATTAATTGCCATGATCTGCTCCATTGTTTGCCCAATTAACAGCCTGTTAACAACCTCCCAAAAACCCCCTGACCCCAACCCCGCACATCCCGCCACGCCTCGAGCTCTCCCCGGCCTCGCCTCCTGGCCCTGCTGGCCCTGCCAGGGTGGGTCCCGGCGCCTCAAGAGCCACGCCCACCTCCGGGCCACTGATCCGCAGCCTCATCCCTCATCTCCCCTTGTTCCCGCAGGGCTCCGGGCGTCGCGGACCCTGCTGGAGTCCGGGGACCTCCACTCGTCCCTGGACTCCTGCTCTGCCGGTCTGGATTCAATTTTGGGAGTTTTGGAATGGGCTGGGTTCGGCAGAGTCCAGGGAAGGGACTCGGGACCAGTAGCACGGATCTACAACACCGTAGCTTACACCTACTACGCCATCAGTCAAGGGCCGGGTTCAGGATCTCCAGGGACAACGGGCAGAGCTCGGTGACGCTGACCATGAACAGCCTCAAGGACGCAGGATTCCGCCTCTATTTCTGTGCTATTAAATGTTACAGCACTCGTTGTGGTGCTGGTGGTGCTGCTGATGTTGGTTTCGCTGAGGATGTCGCTTTGTGGCCCAAAAATGCGAGGTCCACAAATGTCCCAAAATCCCCGTAAATGTTCCCCCAAAAACCCCAACCGTTGACCCCATTTTCCACCGCTCCCTCAAAACTCCTTCATCCTCGCCCAACTCCCAACTTTCTCCCCTCATTTTTGACCATTTCACCCAAACTCCCACCGGCTCCCCAGCCCGTGATTGGCCGAGCTGACGTGGAGCCGATGTCGAGAGAATTGGTTCGGTGTCGGATCTGGGGCCGGGCTGGAGCTCTTGCCAAAAATCCCCTGAATTTCTGCATTTTTGTGTTGAGTTTTCGGGCAGAACCAGGCGAGGATTTGGGGTCCGTTGTGACCATAAGTGCAAACGGGGGACACTGGGGACAAAGGGTCAGGGTTAGGCCAAGGGCTGAGGGTTGGGGGAAACATTGATGGGTTGGGGTCACAATGGGGAAGGTGGACAAGGTTGGAGGTCGTCACCATAATCAGCATCAGGAACACAACCAGAACAGGAAGCTTTGGCGCAGAAATAGGCGCCGGAATCCTCGTCCTTGAGGCTGTTCATGGTCAGTGTCACCGAAGCTCTGCCCGTTGTCCCTGGAGATCCTGAACCTGACCCTTGACTGATCGGCAGCGGCATTAACGGTGCTGCCACCATCGTTGATCTGTGCGAGGTATTCCAGCACCTTCCTGGGTCTCTGGCGTACTCAGCCCATCCCAAATTGACCGGAATTGAATCCAGACCAGCGGCAGAGCAGAGTCAGGGACGCCCCCCGGGCTGGAGGTCCCCCCAGGTCTCGCAGGGTCACGGCCGCCCAGAGCCACACAATCACAAAAACACAATAAACGCTTTGTAAATTGAACTGGGTGGGGAGTTTTTGTTTCTGCATCAGCAGGGCCAGGCCCGATCCGCGCCTCTATCCCCTCATTCTCCCTTGTTCCCGAGGGCTCCGGGCCGCCGCGGACCCTGTTGGAGTCCGGGGACCTCCAGCCCTCCGGGGGTCCCTTTGGCCCTGATCTGCCGCGCGTCTCGGGTTCAGTTTTGGGGTTATGAAATGAGATGGATCCGCGCAGAGCCCCTCGGAAGGGGCTGGAGTTCAGTGGCACTGATCAGCTGCAATGGAGGTTACACCTTCTCACGGGCGCCAGCCAAGGGCCGGGTCTGGATCTCCAGGGACAACGGGCAGAGTTTGGTGACGCTGACCATGACCGACCTCAAGGAGGAGGGATTCTGGTGTCTATTTCTGTGCCAAACCTCGCGGACAGTTGTTGTGCTGGCATTGCTGCTGTGGATGATGTTGGCAGCTTTGGCCCCTCGCCCCCCACCTGGCTCCCCAAACGTGCTCCAGACCCTTCCCCAAAAATCCCCAACTTTTGACCTCATTTATTTGTTTGGGTTTAGGCCAAATTTCTCAGGCAACTTCCCAATGGGATCTCTCTAGAAACCAGATTCAAACAGAATCAACGAGAGTCAAACAGATTCAAAGCTCAACGCTGGGCCCAGCACTAAAGATTTGGGGTCAGTGTTCATGGTCGGGGTCAAGGGTTGGGATTTGGGGAAGGTTCTGGGGACATTTGGGGACAGGTGGGGACACGGTGGCGGGATGGGGTCACAACCATCAATATACTCATCCAGGCATCAAAACCACCACCAGTGTTTTTGGCACAGAAATAGGCTACCGAATCCTCGCCCTTGAGGCTGTTCATGGTCAGCGTCACCGAGCTCTGCCCGTTGTCCCTGGCTCATGAAATTCCCCGGATTTTGGGGATAAATTTCCCAAATTTTGGGAGAAAATTACCAGGATTTAGGGAATTAAATTCCCAGATTTTGGGGATAAAATTCCCAAGATTTTTGGACTGAAATTCCCAAATTTTGGGACTGAAATTCCAATAATTTTGGAGATAAAATTATCAGCATTTGGGGATAAAATTCTCAGAGTTTTGGGGCGGGAATTCCCAGGGTTTGGATCTTAAAAATCCAAAGATTTTGCGACTGAAATTCCCAGAGTGTTGGGGATAAAATTCCCAGAATTTTGGGAATGAAAGTCCCAGATTTTGGGGCTGAAGTTCCCGGAGTTTGGGGCCGGGTATTCCAGGATTTTGAGGCCAAAATTTCCAGGATTTTGGGGCCAGAATTTCCTGAGGTTTTGGGTCTTAAAATTCCCAGGATTTGGGGGCCTGGAATTCCCAGAGTTTTCAGGCTGAAATTCTGAGAGTTTTAAGCTTGGAATTCTCACGTGTTTGGGGCAGGAATTTAAATGGTTCAAGTCATAAAATTCCCAGGATTTTGGGAGTGAAATTCCCAGAATTTTTGTGTTGGAATTCTAAGACCCTCAAAGCTTCAATTCCCAGTTTTTGAGCCATATTTCCCAGGGTTTGGGTCTTAAAATTCCCAGGATTTTGGGGAAAAAAATTCCCAGGATTTGGGGCTGAAATTCCCAAATCTTTGGGACTGAAATCTCAGGATTTTGGGGCTGAAATTCTCCCAAGACTTCAAAAGTTTGGATTTCCCAGGTCTTTTGACAGAATTGCAGAAGCTGGTCTTTAAAATTTCAGGATTTTGGGGCTGAAATTTCCAGATTTTGGGGGCTGGAATTCGAGATTTTGGGGCTGGAATTCCCAAATTTTGGGACTGAAATTCCCAGGATTTTGGAGATTAAATTACCAGGATTTCGGGATAAAATTTCCAGGATTTTGGGGAAAAAATTTCCAGGACTTAGGGAATGAAATTTCCAGATTTTTGGGGATAAAATTCCCAGGATTTTGGGAAAAAAATTCCCAGGATTTGGGGATAAAATTCCCAGGATTTTGGGGCTGAAATTTCCAGATTTTGGGGCTGGAATTCCCAGATTTTGGGGATTAAATTTCCAATATTTTGGGAATAAATTATATTCAATATATTCAATATATTCAATATATTCAATATATTC
This sequence comes from Luscinia megarhynchos, assembly GCA_034336665.1. Taxonomy (NCBI): domain Eukaryota; kingdom Metazoa; phylum Chordata; class Aves; order Passeriformes; family Muscicapidae; genus Luscinia; species Luscinia megarhynchos. The sequence goes on along the minus strand of JAPFBE010000069.1, from coordinate 35,240 downwards.
CATATATTCAATATATTCAATATATTCAATTATTGCCCCCAATGATGATAATCATTAACCCAAATTATAATCCAGTTTACCGAGAATTATTAGCCCATATAAGAATAATTTAAATTAATAAAAACAAGAATGAAACAAATAAAACTATTAAATTTAATTATTCCTTTTAATGCAAAGATAAGAATGAAATAAATGTTTTTAAATTTAAATTTTCCTTTTATTTTAAGAGGGTTTTTTAAAGGGGGGTTGGCCTTAATTATCAGCTCTAATAAATCTAATTATCTCCATAAAAACTGATAAATATTAGCCCTGATGCCAAACAATTAAAAGTACAAAAATAAAAATCAAACAAATAAAACAATAAATCGAATTATTCCCATTAATTTAAGATTTTTTTGCCGAGTTTGCTTTAATTATCAGCACAAATAACTTTAATTAACGGCCGCAATTAGTGCCCGGGCAGGTGCTGAGAGCTGCAGCTGCTCTGAAAGTGAAACCCGAAATTTGGGGCCATTTTTGGCCTTTTTTGGGTTTTTTGGGGAAGTCCCAAAAAGAGAAAAACCCGAGCCGGGAGGGTTTGGGTTCATTTCTCCCGAATTCAATAATTTCCAGTTAATTGTGTTATTTTAATTATTTTCTGCGATCTTTAATTACAGGTTTTAATCAGTTTTGGGGATTTATTGATTTGGTTTGAATTATTTTTTTATTTTCTTTAATTTCGGTTGGTATTTCCTCTTACTCTTGCTTTATTTTTAAAAATTTAATTTTATTTTATAATTAATTTTAATAGAATTATTAGAAATTATTTATTTATACCATTAACTCATCTTTTATTTTCAGGACTCTCTTAATTTCCTTTATCTCGATTATTATATTCATTATTTGTCATTAATTTCTCTTGTTATTTTTTAATTTCCCTGGATATTTGTTAATTTTAATCGGCATTTATTAACTTCAATTATTTTATTTCTGAATTATTTAAACTCTAATTGATTTCATTATTTTACCTCAACTGATTAAAGTATCGATCGCCGATTATTTGTATTATTTTTATCTTAAATTAATTTCAAACTACATTTATTAATTTCATCATTTCTACCTTAAAATAATTTAATTCAGTTTAATTAAAAGTTTTTATTTTTATTTTTATTTATTTCATGCCCTTGAATTTCTTTTTTTCTCCCATTAATAATTTTATTCCCATTTATTAATTTCTTTTTCTATTTTTTTTAGTTGATTTAATCCTGATCATGATTGGAAGAAATTAATTAATTTTTGGCCAATTGTGGAAATTAATTATTTTTCTGTCAGTTTCTAACATTATTAATTTACATTTGAATTTTAATTTAATTATTGGTTAATTACTTTGATCAATAATTTGGTAACTTGGATTCGTTGAGGTTTATTAATGACTTTAAGTTTTTCATATTTAAAATATTTTATATTTAAATATTTTATATTTATATTTTTGTTTTAGTTTAGAATATTTAGTGCTGAAATATTATTTTAACGATAATTTATTATTTTATCTTTAAATATTCTTATTTATTATATTATCCTTTAATATTTTCGCAGATAATTATTGTTTATTAACACCAATTAAAGTTAATTAAATTTTATTAAATTTTATTAATTATTAATAAAACCTTTATTTCAATACCGAAATAAATAATTTCATTTTCTTCTCGTGGCTTATTTTGGCTTTGTTTTTGTTTTTTTCGGGTTTTTTTGCCTTTGGACCCTTTTGGATATGTTGGAGATAAAGTGAAATAAAAACAAATTAAATGGAATTAAATAATTGTAATTAAACCTACTGGGAAAATTGGAAAAAAAACCCCATAAAATACAATAAAAATTAAATAAAATATCAAATATACGTGTATTTTATTTTATTTTATTTTTAAAATTTTATTTTTTTATTTTATTTTATTTTATTTTATTTTATTTTATTTCATTTTATTTCATTTTATTTTATCTTTTTATTTTATTTTATTTTATTTTATTTTACCTTATTTTATTTTTAAAATTTTATTTATTTATTTTATTTTATTTTATTTCATTTCATTTTATTTTATCTTTTTATTTTATTTTATTTTATTTTAATATTTTAAATTTTACATTTATGTCATTTATTTTATTTTATTTTTATTTTATTTTGTTGTATTTTTATTTTATTAAGAATTAAAAAATGCATTGAATAAAAAAATCGAATGAGAAATAGAAATTAAAGTTATAAAAAATCATTTAATACAAAAAGATGCATAATTAGTTAATTGATATAAAATATTTATTCAGAATTTATTATTGAATAATTAAAAAAATAACAGGAAACCGACTAAGGGGAAATAAATGGAAGTAGAGAAGGAAAAGTTGAATACATTAAATTAAAATTAAATAATAAATACAATTAAAATAAAATTAATTACAATTAAGATTAAAATTAGAATTAAAATGTGATGACATAATAACAAATGTGAGAAAATAAAAAGAAATAAAGAGGAAAAGAAATGAAATTAAAATTATTTAAAAGTAATACAATAAAGAAGCCAATAAATGGAATTAATGGTGGAATTAAGAAATGGATCAATAAATGGAATAAAAGAAAATAAAAGAGGTGGAATAATTAAAAGTTAAATAAAAAGAATCAAAATAAAATAAATTAAATTGAAAATGGAGAGCAGAGAGAGAGGAAATCGATTAAAATTGAAGAGGAAATGGGTGAAATAAAAGAAACATAAATTAATTAACACAGAGGAATTAATTAAATAAAGGGAATTAATTAAAATGAAAGGGATAAAAACACAATTAATTAAAGAATGATTGATAATAAATAAACCCCCAAAAATCAATAAAAAACAAAAGAAGCAAGAGAAAGAATTGAAAAACTTAATACAATAATTAAAAGTAAGTTTATATTAATTAAAGTTTAAAGAGTTCACAAAATTAATTTGAAATGCTAAACCCAATTAAACGCAAATAAAAAGCAAAACAAATCGCAATTAAAACAAATTAATAAAATAAAAAGTAAAAATAAATAAAATAAAAAATAAAAAATAAAAAATAAAAATAAAAACTAAATTTAAAATTAAATTTAAATTTAAAATTAAAATTGAAAATAAAACAAAGAAGCCCCAAAAGCAAAAGCAAAAAAATCAACAAAAGTGGAAACAAATCCGAATAAAGTATTAAAATTAGAAAAATCAATTAAAGATTAATTAAAAGATCCCCGGACGCCATTTGGCCACCACCCACTGTGCCCGCATGATTGGCCGAGCGAGATGGCGGGAACCAATCAAGAGGCCGGCACGGGGAGGCATGGCTCTGCCCAGCAACGGGCGCTGATTGGCTGAGCGGAAATGGCAGGAGCCAATCAGCTGGGCCAGGAGACCGTGAGACCCCCAAAATCCCCTCAGGGAGACCCCAAAAATCCCAAAATTCTGCACTAAACCCCAAATCCTCCCAAAATCCCCTCAGGAACCCAAAAAAATCAACAAAATCACCCCAAAAATTCCAAAATCCTCCCAAAAATCCCTCAGGGAACCCCGAAATCCCCTAAATTTACTCAGGGACCCCCAAAAATCACCAAAATTCTGCACAAAACCCCCAAATCCCTCCCAAAAATCCTCAGGAAATCCCCGAAATTCCCCAAATCCTCTCCAAATTTGTTTAGGGAATCCCAAAAATCCCTCTCCAAGCCCCCAAATCCTCCCCAGAATTTCCTCAGGGGACCCCAAATCCCTCCCAAAAATCCCCCTCAGGGACCCCAAAATCTCAGAAATCTCCAAAATCCTCCCCAAAGAAATTCCCTCAGGGACCCCTAAACCCCCAAAATCGTCCCAAAAATCCCTCAGGGAGCCCCAAATCCTCCCCAAATTTCCTCAGGAAATCCCAAAATCCCCAAAATTCTGCACAAAATCCCCAAAACCCTCCAAAAATTCACCCAGGGAACCCCAAAAATCCCCAAAATCTCCCCACAATTCCAAAATCATCCCGAAATCCTCCCCAAATTTATTTAGGGAATCCCAAAATCCCCAAATCCTCCCCAAAATCCTCTCAGGACCCCCGAAATCCACCCGGAGATCCCCAAATCCCCAAAATCTGCCCCTAAAACCCCGAATTCCCTCGGGGACCCCCAAAATAAATCAAAAATCCCCAAAAACCTTCTGGGACCCCCAAAAAATCCCAAATCCCACTCTAGAACCCCCAAAAATCCCCAAATCCTCCCAAAATCCCCAAAATCTCCCCAAATTCACCCAAAATTCCCCCAAAATCCCCGAAGTTCCCCCAAAAATCGCCCCCAAATTGCCCCGAATTCCCCCAAAACTCCCCAAATTTTCCCTAAATTCCCCCGGAATTCCCCCAAATTCCCCCAAAACCTTCCCGAGGTTCCCCCAGAACTCCCAAAAAATCCCCAAATTTCCCAAAACCCCCAAAACCCCTCTCAAAACTGACCCGAAATTCCCAAAATTCCCCCGAAATTCCTCAAAATGCCCCCGAAAATTCCCCAAAATCCCTCGGGACCCCCAAAATCCCTCCCAAAACTCCCCCAAAAACCCCGAAATTCCCCAAACCCCCCAAAACTCCCAAAATCTCCTCGGGACCTCCAAAATTCCCCAAACTCCCCCAAAATCCCCGGAAATTCCCCAAAATCGCCCCCAAAAGTCCCCCAAATTATCCCCAAAATTCCCCCAGGACTCCCGAAATTCCCAAAAATCCCCAAAACCTCCAAAATCCCAGAAATTCCTTCCAAAATTCCGGAAATCCCCAAAACCCCCCAAAAATCCCCAAAATTCCCGAAATTCCCCAAATTCATCCTAAAACTCCCCAAAATCCCCCAAAAATCCCCAAAAATCCCCCAAATCCCCTCAGGACCCCCAAAAATCCATGAAATTCCCCCAAAATTCGGGAATCTCTCAAAATCCCCCAAAAATCCCCAAAAATTCCCCAAAAATCCCTCTCGGGACCCCCAAAATCCCCAGAAATTCCCGAAATTCCCCCAAAATTCCCCCAAAATTGCCCCCAAATTGCCGGAAAAACCCTAAAATCCCCAAAATTCCCCCAAAATTCCTCCTAAAATTCCCCAAACTCCCCAAACTCCCCAAAAATCCCCCAAAATTCCCAAAAATCCCCTCAGGACCCCCCAAAATCCCGAAATTCCCCCCAAAATTCCCGGGGAATCTCCCAAAAAATCCCCGAGATCCCCCCAAAATCCCCCCCGCCGCCCCTCCCCCGGCGGTGACGTCACCCCTGTCGCGACAGGCGCCCCCCTCCCCCGGCGGTGACGTCATTTCCACCCCCTCCCCTTCCCCGGCCATGGCCGAGCCCGGAGAGTGCGGGAGGGACCCGAAAAGCGCCGGAATTCACCCCCAAAATCCGCGGGGGGAGGGGCGGGCGGGGAGCGGGGGATTGGGGAAAATCGAGGGATTTTGGGAAAAATCGGGATTTGGGGAAAAAACAAGGGATTTGGGGGGAAAAAATGAGGGGTTGGGGTTAAAACAGGATTTTTTGGGGAAAAAATTGGAGAAAAAACTTCAGATTTTGGGATAAAAAAAATAGGATTTTGGGGTTAGAAATGGGTTTTGGGAGATGGGGTTTGGGGAAAAAACAGGATTTTGGGAAAAGCAGGTTTGGGGTAAAAATCAGGGATTTTTGGGAAAAGGAAAATCGAGTTTTGGGGAAAAAACGAGGATTTGGGGAAAAAATGGGGTTTTGGGGGTTAAAAATCAGGATTTTGGGGGTTAAAATCGGAATTTTGGGGAGAAAAAATGAGGATTTTGGGGTTAAAATCGGGATTTTGGGGGTTAAAATTGGGGTTTGGGGATAAAACCAGGATTTTGGGAAAAACGAGGGGATTTGGAGTTAAAAATGGGATTTTGGGGTTGAAAATCGGGATTTTGGGAAAATCAGTGTTTGAAACGAGTTTGGGGTTAAAATCCAGGATTTTGGGGGAAAAATGGGATTTTGGGGGGGGAAAACAGTTTTGGGATAAAAAATAGAGATTTGGGGTTAGAAATTGGGATTTTGGGGGTGAAAATTGGGGGTGTGGGGAGAAAAAATCGGGATTTTGGGAAAATCGGGGGTTTGGGGATAAACGGGATTAGGGGTTAAAAATGAGTTTTTAATGAAAAAAATCGGGATTTAGGGGTTAAAAATGCGAGGGGAAATGCGATTTTTGGGTTTAAATTTGGGATTTTTGAAGCAGTTTTGGGAAAAAGCGGGGATTTGGGGGGTTAAAAATCGAATTTTGGGGGTTAAAAATCGGGATTTTGGAGGAAAAATTCAGGGATTTTGGGGGAAAAAATCGGGATTTTAGCGGGAAAAAGTCGAGGGGATTTTGGGGGGAAATAAAAGGGATTTAGGGAAAATCGGGATTTTACTGGGTTAAAAATTTGGGATTTCACGGGTTTAAAAGTCGGATTTTGGGGTTACAAACTGGAATTTTCGGGGTTAAAAATCGAGATTTTAGAGAAAAACCCTGGGGAAAATACTCGAATTTTGGGTTAAAATTTGGGATTTTGGGGGAAAAAACCATGAATTTTGGGAAAAGCGGGGGATTTGGGGGTTCAAAAATCGAATTTTTGTAGGGGTAAAAAAATCGGGATATTTTTGGGGGAGAAAAACGGGATTTTGGAGGGAAATCCGGGATTTTTCGAGGGAGGTTAAAATTTGGGATTTTGGCCTAAAAATTTGAGATTTTCCAGGTTTAAAAAGTGGGATTTTGGGGGTTTGGGGGAGAAAAAGCAGGGATTTTTGGGAAAATGTGGGGATTTTGGGGTTAAAATGGGGATTTTTTGGGGAGAAAAAGCGGGTAAAAAGGCCGATTTTGGGGGTTAAATTTTGGGATTTTTGGGAAAAACCCCGAGGATTTTGGGGGCAAAAAAAATTTAGGGAGTGAAATTTGGGGTTTTGGGGGTTAAAATTAGAGATTTTTGGGGTTTAAAAGTCAGATTTTGGGGTTAAAAACTGGAATTTTTTGGGGAAAAAACCTCCAGGGACTTTGGGGGAAAAGTGAGGATTTTGGGGGTGAGAATTTGGGATTTTTGGAGTAAAAAAATTGGGATTTTTTAAAAATGGAAAACCAGGATTTTTGGAGGAAAAAAAGCGGGATATTTTTGCGCGGGGAGGGGGAATCCCGGGATTTTTGAGTTAAAATTTGAGATTTTGGGTAAAAAATGGATTTTTTTATGTGGGTGAAATGGGGATTTTTTTTTTTTTTTTATCCGGGGGATTTTGGGGTTAAAAACTGGGATTTTGGAGATAAAATTTGGGATTTTTTAGGGGTTAAAAACTGGGATTTTGGGGATTAAAAGCTGAGATTTTGGGAAAAAAATCCCGAATTTCGGGGGAGGGAATTGAGATTTTGGGGGTAAAATTGGGATTTCTTGGGGAGTAAAATTAGGTTTTGAAATAGGAATTTTGGGGAAAAAAATTGGATTTCGGATTCAAAAAATTTTAGGGTTAAAACTGGGATTTTTTGGGGGGAGAAATGAGGGATTTTTGGGGGAAAAATCCGAGGGATTTTGGGGGGAAAAAAATTGGGATTTTTAGGAAAAATTTCAGGATTTTTGGAGGGAAACCCGAGGGGAATTTGGGGTGAAAACCCGGGATTTTGGGGGTGTTTGGGTGGAAAAAATGGAAATTTGAGAAGGGGTTTTTGGGGAAAAAACGGGGATTTTGGGGGAAATTTTGGGATGACAATTTTAAGGTGAATAATTACAATTTTGGGTCAATAATGATAATTCTGGGGTGACTCAGATTACAATTTTGGGGGTAATATCAATTTTGGGGTGAAAATGACAATTTGAGGGTCAATAGTGTTGATATTAGGGTGAATAATTAGAATTTTGGGTCAACTAATTGCAATTTTGGTGATACGAAATGACAATTCTGAGGTGAATAATTACAATTTTGGGGTAATATCCAATTTTTGGGGGTGAAAAAATGACAATTTGAGGGTCAATAATGCTGATATTGGGTGAATAATTAGAATTTTGGGTCAATAATTACAATTTTGGGTTGAAAATGACAATTCTGAGGTGAATAATTACAATTTTTGGGGCAATACCAATTTTGGGGGTGAAAAATGACAATTTGAGGGTCAATAATGCTGACATTGGGTGAATAATTAGAATTTTGGGTCAATAATTACAATTTTTGAATTCGATAATGACAATTCTGAGGGTGAATAATTACGATTTTGGGGTAATATCAATTTTGGGGGTGAAAAAATGACAATTTGAGGGTCAATAATGCTGATATTAGGTGAATAATTAGAATTTTGGGCTCAATAATTAGAATTTTGGGTTGATAATGACAATTCTGAGGTGAATAATTACAATTTTGGGGCAATATTAATTTTGGGGTGAAAAATGACAATTTGAGGGTCAATAATGCTGATATTAGGTGAATAATTAGAATTTTGGGTCAATAATTAAATTTTGGGTCGATAATGACAATTCTGAGGTGAATAATTACGATTTTGGGGTAATATCAATTTTGGGGTGAAAAATAACAATTTGAGGGTCAATAATGCTGATATTGGGTGAATAATTAGAATTTTGGGTCAATAATTACAATTTTGGATTAGATAATGACAATTCTGAGGTGAATAATTACAATTTTGGGTAGAAAATGTCAATTCTGGGGTAAATAATTACAATTTTGGGCCGATAATGACAATTCACGGGGGTCAATAACTACAATTTTGGTGCAATCACAATTTCGGGACAGACAACAATAATTTCAGGGCGGATAACCCGCGATTCGATCGAGCGGCGGCGATTCTGGAAGCGAGTTTTGAGCACGCCCCCACCTAACTCTCGTTTTTCTCGGTTTCCTCCTCCCCTCCCCCAGCCCCCGCCCCTCCCCGCCCTCCCTCCCCGCCCAGCGCCGCCCCGGCCGCCCGAGCTCGCGGCTGATCCTGGAGGAGCTCCGGCAGCTGCACCAGCGGCAGCTGCTGCAGATGCAACTGACCCAGGACATCTGCCGGCAGCTGCTGCTGCTGGGGAGCGCTGGAGCCGCCCCAAGCCCCCAGAAGCCCCGCCGGGCTCCCGTTCCTGCTGCTGCCGCCCTTCCCCAAGCCGCCAGCTCGGCATCGCCGTGGCCCTTGAGCGTCGACTTTGGGGTCGGTGTCGTCGCTGGCGTCCAGCCTGGGCTCGGCGCTGGGGCCGGCGGCGGCGCTGAGGTGAGGGTTGGGGTTTTTTGGTCATTGTTTGGGTCATTTGGGGTCATCGTTGGGTTCCTCGTCATGTTTGGGTCATCGTTGGCGTCAATGGGGTCAATGTTGGGTTCTTTGTCATGTTTGGGCCATCGTTGGGGGTCAATGGGATCAATGTTGGGTTCTTTGTCATGTTTGGGTCATCGTTGGGGGTCAATGTTGGGTTCTTTGTCATGTTTGGGGTCATCGTTGGGGGTCAGTGGGGTCAATGTTGGGTTCTTAGTCTTGGTTGGGGGCATCGTTAGGGTCAATGTTAGGTCCGTCATGTTTGGGTCATTGTTGGGGTCAATGGGGTCATCGTTAGGTTCTTTGTCATGTTTGGGTCATCGTTGGGGTCAGTGGGGTCAATGTTGGGTTCTTTGTCCTGTTTGGGTCATCGTTGGGGTCAGTGGTCAATGTTGGGTTCTTCTTCATGTTTGGGTCATCGTTAGGGATCAATGTTGGGTTCTTTGTCCTGTTTTGGATCATCGTTAGGGGTCAATGGGGAGTCAATGTTGGGTTCTTCATCATGTTTGGGTCATCGTTTAGAGCCAGCGTTGGGTTCTTAGTCAATGTTGGGGTCATCGTTGGGTTCTTCGTCATGTTTGGGTCATTGTTGGGGTAAATTCTGGGTTCTTCGTCATCATTTGGGTCATCGTTGGATTCTTTGACAATGTTGGGGTCAATGTTGAATTCTTTGTCATTGTTGGGGTCAATGTTGGGTTCTTAGTCATTGTTGGGGTCACTGTTGGGGTCAATGGGGTCAATGTTGGGTTCTTTGTCATCGTTTGGGGTCATCATTGGGTTCTTCGTCATCATTGGGGTCATCATTGGGATCAATGGGGTCAGTGTTGGGTTCTTTGTCAATGTTGGGGTCAACGTTGAGTTCTTAGTCATTGTTGGGGTCAATTTTATGTTCTTTGTCAATGTTGGGGTCATCATTGAGTTCTTAGTCATTGTTGGGGTCAATGTTGGGGTCACTGGGGTCAACGTTGGGTTCTTCATCATCACCGGGGTCATCGTTGGGGCCATTGGGGTCAACATTGGGTTTTCCATCATAGTTGGGTCCAACATTGGGTTCAACGTCATTGTTGGGTCCAAAGTTGGGTTTTTTGTCATCATTGGGGTCATCATTGGGTTTTTCATCATCGTTGGGGTCAACGTTGGGTTCTTCATTATTGTTGGCGTCAATATTGGGTTTTCCATCATCGTTGGGTCCGACATTGGGTTCAACGTCATTGTTGGGTCCAACACTGGGATTTTCATCAACGTTGCTGTCACCATTGTGTTCATCACCATCGTTGGGGTCAACATTGGGTTTTTCCATCATTATTGGGGCCAACGTTGGGTTTTGGATCATTGTTGGGCTCTTTGTCACCGTTTAGGTCAGCGGCGTCGCTGGGGTCATCCTTGGGGTCAACGTTGGGCTCCTCGCCATCATTGAGGTCAACGTTGGGTTCTTCATTGGGATCTTCATCAACATTGGGTTCTTCATCATCGTTGGGTTCAACGTTGGGTTCATCAACATTGGGTTCAACACTGGGTTCTTCATCATCGTTGGGTTCAACGTTGAGTCCATCATCATCGTTGGGTTCAACGTTGGGCTCAACGTTGGGTTCTTCATCATCGTTGGGTTCAACGTTGGGTTCTTCATTGGGTTCTTCATCATCGTTGGGTTCAACGTTGGGCGCACCATCAACGTTGGGTCCATCATCGACGTTGGCTTCCCCCCCAACGCTAACCCCGCCCACCACTCTCCTCCCACCCTTGGCCCCGCCCCCGCCCCGCCCCCCCGGCCCCGCCGCGGCGCCGCGGCACGGCTGCGGGTTCTGCGGGAAGCCGTTCGGCAGCGCCAGCGCGCGCCAGATCCACCTGCGCTCGCACACCGGCGAGCGCCCGTTCCGCTGCGAGCTCTCGCGGCCGCTTCTACTGTAGCGGCAACCTCAAGGTGCACCTGCGGCGGCAGCCCTTGGCTGACGAGCCCGAGAGGGGCATGACGCCAGCTGAGCCAGGGGCCAGGGTGGGAGAGGGCCAGTGTGAGGTCAAGGGGTGATGGTGTCAAGGGGGCCAAGGTTAGGCCAAGGGGTCATTGATGGGATCAGGGGCCAGGGTTGTGAGTCAAGTGGTCAAGGTTGAGGTTCAAGGGGGATCATTGATGGGGTCAAGGGGCCCCAGGTTGGGGGTCAAGGTTAGGCCAGGGTTGAGTCCAAGGGGTCATTGATGGGGTCAGGGGGCCAAGGTTGTGGTCAAGGGGTCAAGGTTGTGGTCAAGGGGTCAAGGTTGGGGTCAAGGGATCATATGATGGGGTCAAGGGGGTCGAATTTGGGGGATCAAGTGGGTCAGAGTCGGGAGTCAAGGTTGGGATCAAGGGGTCAAGGTTGGGGCCAAGGTTGGGGGGTAAAAGTTGGGATCAGTGAGTCAAGGTTGTGGTCAAGGGGTCAAGGTGGGGTCAAGGGTTCATTGATGGGGTCAGGGGGTCATGGTGTGAGTGAAGTGGGTGGGGGTCAGTGATGGGGTCAAGACACCAAGGGGGTGCTGGTCAGTGATGGGGTCAAGGTTGGGGTCAAGGGGCCAAGGTTGGGGTCAGGGGGTCAAGGTTGGGGGTCAAAGTTGGGATCAGGGGGTCAGTGATGGGGTCAGGGGTCAAGGGTTCAAATTTGAGGGTCATGTGGTCAAGGTGGGGGGGCAGTGGGTCACTCTGGGTGGTCACTTGGTCACTCTGGGTGGTCACTCTGGGTGGTCACTTGGTCACTCTGGGTGGTCACTCGGGGTGGTCACTTGGTCACTCTGGGTGGTCAGTTGGTCACTCTGGGAGGTCACTGAGGGTGGTCACTCTGGGTGGTCAGTTGGTGGTCACTTGGTCACTCTAAGTGGTCACTTGGTCACTCTGGGTGGTCACTGAGGGTGGTCACTCTGGGTGGTCACTTGGTCACTCTGGGAGGTCAGTTGGTCACCCTGGGTGGTCACTTGGTCACTCTGGGTGGTCACTCTGAGTGGTCACTCTGGGTGGTCACTCGGGGTGGTCAGTGGGTCACTCTGGGTGGTCACTCTGGGTGGTCACTCTAAGTGGTCACTTGGTCACTCTGAGTGGTCAGTGGGTCACTCTGGGTGGTCACTTGGTGGTCAGTTGGTCACTCTGGGTGGTCACTCGGGGTGGTCAGTGGGTCACTCTGGGTGGTCACTTGGTGGTCAGTTGGTCACTCTGGGAGGTCACTGAGGGTGGTCACTCTGGGTGGTCAGTTGGTGGTCACTTGGTCACTCTGGGTGGTCACTTGGTCACTCTGGGAGGTCATTTGGTCACTCACGGTCACTCTGCTCACCCCACAGGTCCCCCCGGAAGTGACCACGCCCCTAGCCTCCACCCGCCCCCTCTTCCGGCCCTCCCAAGCCCCTCCCCCCGCCCTCTCCTGGCCCCGCCCCCCTCCGGCACCTCCAAGCTCCAGCAATTGGTGGAAAAATTGGAATTTCGGAGTCCTGCCCCTCCCCCCGGCCAGGGCGGCTTCCGGGAACCTTCGGGCGGGAATTCCGGGATTTCCGCCAGGAATTCTGGGACTTCCGCCGGGAATTCTGGGATTCCTGCCGGGAATTCTGGGATTTCCGCTGGGAATTCTGGGATTTCCGTTGGGAATTCTGGGATTTCCGCCAGGAATTCTGGGATTTCCGCTGGGAATTCCGGGATTTCCGCCGGGAATTCTGGGATTTCCGCTGGGAGTTCCTCAAATTTGGGTGGAAATTCCTCAAATTTGGGTGGGACTTCCAGGATTTTAGGTGGGAATTCCTCAAATTTGGGTGGGAATCCTGAGGTTTCTGCCAGGAATTCCTTGAATTTGGGTGGGACTTCCATAATTTCGGTGGGAATTCGGGGATTTTGGGTGGAAATCCCTCAAATTTGGGGCGGAAATTCTGGGATTTCAGGCAGGAATTCCTCAATTTCTGGTGGCAGTTCCTCAAGTTTGGGTGAGAATTCCGAGATTCCGGGCGGGAATTCCTCAAATTTGGGTGGGAATTCTGGGATTTTAGGTGGAAATTCCACAGTTTCTGGTGGGAATTCCCAAATTTTGGGCGGGAATTCCGGGATTTCGGGCGGGACCCCCCACTGTCCGGGCGGGAATCACCTGTGCCAGGTGTGTGGGCGTGGCCGGGGGCACCGGGACCCCCAAAATCCAGCCCCGATTTTGGGGGAGCTGCAGGAGGCAGAAGAGGAGGAGGAGGAAGAAATGGGGGGATCAGAGCCCCCCGAAATTCCGGGAGAACCCCAAAACCCCGATGGACGAGGGGAGGTGAGCGAGGGGATCCCAAAATCCCCCAAAATTTAGGAAGAACCCCAAAATGAGCCGATTTTTGGGGCTCCCCCCAAAAAATTCACCCCATTTTTAATTTTATTTTTTTGTTTTTCTCAGGTGCCTCCAAGCCGGACCCCAAATCCCGCTAGCGACCCCGAAGATTTGGGGGTGTAGTTTAAGAACTGGGGGGGACCCCAAAATTCCTGCGGGGAATCCCAAAATTCTCACAAAACTCCCCGAAAAGCTTCCCAATAGAAACCGATTAAAGCCGTGTGCTGCCCCCCCCTCCTCCCGTGTGTGATTTGGGGTGGGGGGAACCCCAAAAATCGCAGGGGGACCCCAAAAATCGCAGGAATCGCCCCGAAAACCCGCCTCACAAAATGGCGGCGCCCTCAACAAAGATGGCGCCGCCGGCGTCGCGCCCTCAAGGGAAAGGCGTGGTCAGAGCCGGAAGCGGCGCGCGTTGCCGTGGCAACGGGACGCGGGAAATGCCCTCACTCAAAATGGCGGGGTATCAATTGAAATAAAGGGAGTTGCCAGTACTCAAAATGGCGGCGGTCGCTACGGAAACGCGCGGCGTTGCCCTTCGTCAAAATGGCGACGGCCGCCGATTCGAAACGCCGCCGGTTGCTGCGGGAATAAAACGCCGATAAAGGCGCGGTTTCCATGGAAACGGCGCCATGGGACAGCTCCCCCATCGCGATTTTAAAAAGCCGCCGGTTGCCGTTAGGGGAGGGAAATAAGGTGGAAATAACGGGGCGAGGCTCCCGCCCTCAAAATGGCGGCGGTTTCCATGGAAACAGCGAGATGCCCGCACTCAAAATGGCGGCGGCGCCTTTGAAACAACGGGAGCTGCCCTTACTCAAAATGGCGGCGGTCCCCATAGGAACAACGGGGGCTTTGCCCGCACTCAAAATGGCGGCGGCGGCTTCAGGCCGCGCCCCTCGAGTTCCGCTTCCGGCTGCGTGAGGCGGCGCGCGGCCGGCGCGGGAGTCGGGCGGGCTCTGTCGCGATAGAGCCGCGCTCGCGGCTCCGCCGTCGGCGACAGGGGCCATGTCGGACACGTGGAGCTCGATCCAGGCGCACAAGAAGCAGCTGGACTCGCTGCGCGAGCGGCTGCAGCGCCGCAGGAAGCAGGAGGCGCTGGGCGGCGGCGGTGAGGGCTAATTAGCGGGTAATTAGGGGCGGGGGGTTAGTGGGGGGGTAGTGAGGGGTGAGGGGTGGATCATGGGGGGTTAATGAGGGGTAGGGGTTAATTAGAGCTGTTAATTAGGGGTAGAAAGGTTAATTAGAGGGGTTAGATTAGGGGTTGAGGGTTAATTAGGGGTAGAGGATTAATTAGGGGGGTTAATTAGGGGTAGAGGGTTAATTAGAGCTGCTAATTAGGGGTTGAGGGTTAATTAGAGAGGTTAATAGGGGTGAAGGGTTAATTAGAGCTGTTAATTAGGGGTAGAAGGTTAATTAGAGGGGTTAATTAGGTGTAGAGAGTTAATTAGAGGGGGTTAATTAGGGGTGAGGGGGCTATTTAAGGGGGGTTAATTAGGGGTAGAACGTTAATTAGAGGGGTTAGTGGGGGTGAGGGATTCATTGAGGGGGTTAATTAGGGGTAGAAGGTTAATTAGAGGGAGTTAATTAGGGGAGGGTGTTAATTAGGGGTGAGAGGATTAATTGAGCTGTTAATTAGGGGGTGAGGGTTTAATTAGAGCGGTTAATTAGGGGGTTGAGAGTTAATTAGAGGGGTTAATTAGGGGTGAGAGGTTCATTGGGGGGTTATTAGGGGTGAGGGGCTAATTAAAGGGGAGTTAATTAGGGGTAGAGGATTAGTTAGAGGGGTTAATTAGGGGTAGAGGGTTAATTAGGGGGGGTTAATTAGGGGGTAGAGAGTTAATTAGAGCTATTAATGAGGGGTAGAGAGTTAATTAGGGGGTGTTAATTAGGGGTGAGGGGGCTCATTGGAGGGTTAATGTGGGATAAGCTAGGTTAATTAGAGGGGTTAATTAGGGGTGAGGGTTAATTAGAAGGGTTAATTAGGGGTAGAGGATTAATTAGAGCTGTTAATTTTTGAGAGGGGGTTAATTAGAGGGGGTTAATTTGGGGTAGAGGGTTAATTAGGGGGGTTAATTAGAGATGAGGTGTTAATTAGAAGAGATAATGAGGGGGCAGGAGTTAATTAGAGGGTTAATGAAGCGCCAGGGGAATAGGGACTTAATTAAGAATGGGGGGTTAATTAAGCATTGGGAGTAAATTAAGAATTGAAGTTAATTAAGAATTGGGAGTTGATTAACAAACGAGGTTAATTAACAATTGGGAGTTAATTAAGAATGGGGGTTAATTAAGAATAGGGGTTAATGAAGAATGGGGTGTGTAATTAAGGATTTGGAATCAATTAAGAAGGGGGGGCTAATTAAGCTTTGGGTGTTAATTAAAAAATGGGGGGATTAATTAAGAATTGGGAGTTAATTAAAAATGGGGGGATTAATTAAGAATAGGGGCTAGTTGGGAATTGGGAGTTAATTAAGAGATGAATTTAATTAATAATGGGGGGGTTAATTAAGAATAGGGATTAATTAAGAATAGGAGGTAATCAAGAATTTGGGTTAATTAAGAATTAGGTTAATTAAGAATCAGGGTTAATTAAGAGCAGAAGTTAATTAAGATTGGGGGTTAATTAGGAATAGGGCTTAATTAAGAATAGGAGGTAATCAAGGATTTGGGTTAATTAAGGATTAGGTTAATTAAGAATCAGCGTTAATTAAGAAATGAGAGTTAATTAAGATTGGGGGGTTAATTAGGAATAGGGATTAATTAAGAATAGAAGGTAATCAAGGACTTGGGTTAATTAAAGATTAGGTTAATTAAGAATAAGGGTTAATTAAGAAATGAGAGTTAATTAAGAGTAGAGGTTAATTAAGAATTAGGAGTCAATTGGGAAATGTGGGTTAATTAAAAACGACATTAATTAAGAACTTGGGTTAATTAAGAGTGCAAATTAATTAACCTGTTGTTAATTATCCCCCGCAGACCCCCGGCACGAGGCCCCGCCCCCCCGCACCCACAGCCCCGCCCCCTCCGGCCCCGCCCCCTGCGGCTCCTCCCCCCTGGGCGTGGCCTCGCTCGGCCCCTCCCCCCTGGCGGGAGCCCCGCCCCCAGGCGAGGGGGAGGGGCCGGACCCGGCGCTGGAGCGGCGGCTGCTGCTGCACCTGGCGACCTGGCCACGCCCCCTTCCGGCCCGGCGCCCTGCTGACGCCATCGCCCAGGTAAGGGCAACCTGGGGGAGGGGACACACCTGGGGGAGGGACACACCTGGGGGAGGGGACACACCTGGGGCACACCTGGGGGAGGGGACTCACCTGGGGGGATGGGACACACCTGGGGGAGGGGACACACCTGGGGCACACCTGGGACACACCTGGGGCTGCTGCTGCACCTGGCACCTGGCCACGCCCCTTCCCTGGCCCGGCGCCCCTGCGCGACGCCATCGCCCAGGTAAGGAGCAACCTGGGGGAGGGACACACCTGGGACTCACCTGGGGGGAGGGGACACACCTGGGACACACCTGGGACACACCTGGGGAGGGGACACACCTGGGGCTGCTGCTGCACCTGGCGCACCTGGCCACGCCCCTTCCGGGCCCCGGCGCCAGCGCTGACGCATCAGTCCCTTGGTAAGGGCGCACCTGGGGGAGGGACACCTGGGGCTCACCTGGGGGAGGGGACACACCTGGGGCACACCTGGGGCTGCTGCTGCACCTGGCGACTCTGGCCACGCCCGCTCCTGGCCTGACAGCCCGCCCTGCGCCGACGCCATCGCCCAGGTAAGGGCAACCTGGGGGGAGGGACACACCTGGGGGAGGGGACACACCTGGGGGAGGGACACACCTGGGACTCACCTGGGGGATGGGACACACCTGGGGGGAGGGGACACACCTGGGGGCACACCTGGGGACACACCTGGGGCTGCTGCTGCACCTGGCACCTGGCCACGCCCCTTCCGGCCGACGCCAGCCCTCGCGCTGACGCCATCGCCCAGGTAAGGGCAACCTGGGGGAGGGGACACACCTGGGACTCACACCTGGGGAGGGGACACACCTGGGACACACCTGGGACACACCTGGGGAGGGACACACCTGGGGCTGCTGCTGCACCTGGCGACCTGGCCACGCCCCCTTCCGGCCGACGCCCGCCAGCCCTGGCGCCATCGCCAGGTAAGGGCACACCTGGGGGAGGGGACACACCTGGGGGAGGGACACACCTGGGGACACACCTGGGGCACACCTGGGACACACCTGGGGGGAGGGGACACACCTGGGGGACACACCTGGGGCACACCTGGGGCACACCTGGGGCACACCTGGGGACACACACCTGGGGACAGGGGACACACCTGGGGGCACACCTGGGGAGGGGACACACCTGAGGCTCACCTGGGGCTGCTGCACCTGGCGCACCTGGCCACGCCCCTGCCGGCCGACGCCCGCGCCCTGCGCGACGCCATCGCCCAGGTAAGGGCAACCTGGGCTGGGACACACCTGGGACTCACCTGGGGGGATGGGACACACCTGGGGGGAGGGGACACACCTGGGGCACACCTGGGACACACCTGGGGCACACCTGGGGCTGCTGCTGCACCTGGCGCAGATGACTGTGTCTGCACATCGACTGTAGGTGTCACCAGGTGTACCCCAGGTGTGCTCAGGTGTCCCCAGGTGTCACCAGGTGTATCCCAGGTGTCACCAGGTGTCCCCAGGTGTCACCAGGTGTATCCCAGCTGTGCCCAGGTGTGCCCAGGTGTGCTCAGGTGTATCCCAGGAGTGCTCAGGTCTATCTCAGGTGCCCCCAGGTGTGCCCATGTGCGCTCAGGTGTATCCCAGGTGTATCCCAGGTGTGCTCAGGTGTGCTCAGGTGTATCCCAGGTGTACCCAGGTGTATCTCAGGTGTGCTCAGGTGTACCTAGGTGTATCCCAGGTGTGCCCAGGTGTGCTCAGGTGTATCTCAGGAGTACCCAGGTGTATCTCAGCTGTCCCCAGGTGTGCCCAGGTGTATCTCAGGTGTATCTGAGCTGTCCCCAGGTGTGCCCAGGTGTATCTCAGGTGTATCTCAGCTGTCCCCAGGTGTGCCCAGGTGTATCCCAGGTGTGCTCAGGTGTATCCCAGGTGTGCCCAAGTGTATCTCAGCTGTCCCCAGGTGTATCTCAGCTGTCCCCAGGTGTATCTCAGGTGTGCTCAGGTGTACCTAGGTGTATCCCAGGTGTGCCCAGGTGTATCTCAGGTGTATCTCAGGAGTACCCAGGTGTATCTCAGCTGTCCCCAGGTGTACCTAGGTGTATCCCAGGTGTGCCCAGGTGTATCCCAGGTGTGCCCAGGTGTATCTCAGCTGTCCCCAGGTGTATCTCAGCTGTCCCCAGGTGTATCCCAGGTGTGCCCAGGTGTGCTCAGGTGTATCTCAGGAGTACCCAGGTGTATCTCAGCTGTCCCCAGGTGTGCCCAGGTGTATCTCAGGTGTATCTGAGCTGTCCCCAGGTGTGCCCAGGTGTATCTCAGGTGTATCTCAGCTGTCCCCAGGTGTGCCCAGGTGTATCCCAGGTGTGCTCAGGTGTACCCAGGTGTATCCCAGATGTGCCCAGGTGTATCTCAGCTGTCCCCAGGTGTATCCCAGGTGTGCTCAGGTGTACCTAGGTGTATCCCAGGTGTGCTCAGGTGTATCTCAGCTGTCCCCAGGTGTGCCCAGGTGTCCCCAGGTGTGCCCAGGTGTATCTCAGGTGTGTCTCTCCCCCCCAGGGCGACGCCCCAGGTGACCCTGGAGGCGTGGAGAGCCTGCTGCACAAGTTCCCTTAGGTGTCCCCAGGTGTGCCCAGGTGTATCCCAGGTGTGCCCAGGTGTGCTCAGGTGTATCTCAGGTGTACCCAGGTGTATCTCAGGTGTGCTCAGGTGTGCTCAGCTGTCCCCAGGTGTATCTCAGGTGTGCTCAGGTGTGCTCAGCTGTCCCCAGGTGTATCCCAGGTGTGCTCAGGTGTATCTCAGCTGTCCCCAGGTGTGCCCAGGTGTGCCCAGGTGTATCTCAGGTGTGTCTCTCCCCCCCAGGGCGACG
Organism: Luscinia megarhynchos; assembly: GCA_034336665.1. Classification (NCBI taxonomy): domain Eukaryota; kingdom Metazoa; phylum Chordata; class Aves; order Passeriformes; family Muscicapidae; genus Luscinia; species Luscinia megarhynchos. The sequence continues at coordinate 15,675 of JAPFBE010000069.1, read as the reverse complement.
CCCAGGTGACCCTGGAGGCGGTGGAGAGCCTGCTGCACAAGTTCGCGGCGCAGGAGCTGATCGAGGTGCGCCGGGGGCTGCTGCAGGACGGCCCCACCCTGGTCACCTGCGCCGACCACTCCAAGCTGTCGGCCATGACGAGGGCGTGGGTCACGGGCGGGCCGCAGGCAGGGCGGAGGCGGAAGGGGCGGGGCCGCTGGGAGGGGCGGGCCGGGGGGCGGGGCAGGCTGTGGGGGGGGAGGGGAAGGAGGCGGCGGTGCCGGGCGGTCGGGCGTCGCCGGACGTGGACCTGGAGATCGAGAGTTTGCTGAGTCAGCAGAGCACCAAGGAGCAGCAGAGCAAGAAGGTGAGGGGGGTTTGGGGGTGGGGGAGGGGTGGGCGTGGTTTCAAAATGGCAGAGTCTCAAAATGGAGTTTCAAAATGGCAGAGTTTCAAAAATGGCGGGGTTTTCAAAATGGTGGGATTTCAAAACAGCCGGGTTTCAAAATGGCGGGATTTCAAGATGGCAGGGTTTGAAAATGGAATTTCAAGATGGCGGGGGTTTCAAAATAGCAGAATTTCAAGATGGTGCCATTTCAAGATGGCAGAGTTCCAAAATGGAGTTTCAAAATGGCGGGGTTTCAAAATGAAGTTTCAAAATAATAGAATTTTAAGATGGCAGGATTTCAAAATGGCAGATTTTAAAGATGGCGCCGTTTCAAGATGGAGTTTCCAAATGACGCCATTTCAAGATGGCGGTGTTTGACAGTGGTAGCATTTCAAAATGGCGGGGTTTCAAGATGGAGTTTCAATATGGCGCCGTTTTAAGATGGCGCCATTTCAAGATGGCAGGGGGGGTCCTCGAGTGGTGGGTGGAGCTTAAAATGTGGGTGGAGCTTTAAGGAAATGGGTGGATCTTTAAGAAGGGTGGAGCCTGAAGGTGGGTGGAGCTTTAAGGAAGTGGGCGGAGCTTTGATGTGGGTGGAGCTTTTAATAAGATGGGCGGTGCTTTAATGAGGTGAGTGGAGCTTGAAGGTGGGCGGAGCTTTGAGATGGGTGGAGCTTTAAAGAGGTGGGTGGAGCTTTAAAGAGGTGGGTGGAGCTCTGAGCTGGATGGAGGTTTAAGAAGGTGGGCGGAGCCTTAAGGAACTGGGAGGAGCTTTGAGATGGGTGGAGCTTTAGGAAGGTGGGTGGAGCTCTGAGCTGGACAGAGGTTTAAGAAGGTGGGCGGAGCTTTAAGGAACTGGGAGGAGCTCTGAGATGGGCGGAGCCTTAGGAAGGTGGGTGGAGCTCTGAGATGGGCAGAAGTTTAAGAAGGTGGGCGGAGCTTTAAGGAACTGGGAGAAGCTTTAAGGAACTGGGAGGAGCTTTGAGATGGGCGGAGCTTTAGGAAGGTGGGTGGAGCTTTGCAGTGGGTGGAGCTTTGAGAAGGTGGGTGGAACTTTGAGAAGGTGGGCGGAGCTTTAAGGAACTGGGAGGAGCTTTGAGATGGGCAGAGCTTTAGGAAGGTGGGTGGAGCTTTGAGCTGGACGGAGGTTTAAGAAGGTGGGCGGAGCTTTTAAGGAACTGGGAGGAGCTTTGAGATGGGCGGAGCTTTAGGAAGGTGGGTGGAGCTCTGAGCTCGGCAGAGGTTTAAGAAGGTGGGCGGAGCTTTAAGATGGGCGGAGCTTTAAGGAACTGGGAGGAGCTTTGAGATGGGCGGGGCTTTACAGGGCAGTGCCCCATCCTGGCGGGCGTGTCCCCATCGCGGCGGGCGTGTCCCACCTGCGCAGGTGAGCCAGGAGATCCTGGAGCTGCTCAACACCACCACGGCCAAGGAGCAGTCCATCGTGGAGAAGTTCCGCTCGCGGGGCCGCGCCCAGGTGCAGGAGTTCTGCGACCACGGCACCAAGGAGGAGTGCGTGAAGGCCTCGGGGGCCGAGCGGCCGTGCCGGAAACTCCACTTCCGGTCAGAGATTTTGGGGTTTAATTGGGGTTTTTGGGGTTTTTGTCTGAGATTTTTTTGGGTTTAATTGGGATTTTTCTGGGATTTTTGGGAGTTTAATTGGGATTTTAATTGGGGTTTTTGGGGTGTTTATCTGGGATTTTTGGGGTGTTTAATTGGGATTTTAATTGGGATTTTTCTGGGATTTTTGGGGTGTTTATCTGGGGTTTTTGGGAGTTTCATTGGGATTCTAATTGGGATTTTTCTGGGATATTTGGAGTGTTTATCTGGGATTTTTTGGGGTTTAATTGGGATTTTAATTGGGATTTTTCTGGGATTTTTGGGGTGTTTATCTGGGGTTTTTGGGAGTTTCATTGGGATTTTAATTGGGATTTTTCTGGGCTTTTTGGGGTGTTTATCTGGGATCGTTTGGGGTTTAATTGGGATTTTTCTGGGATTTTTGGGAGTTTAATTGGGATTTTAATTGGGATTTTTATGGGATTTTTGGGGTGTTTATCTGGGATTTTTGGGAGTTTGATTGGGATTTTAATTGGGATTTTTCTGCGATTTTTGGAGTGTTTATCTGGGATTTTTGGGATTTTAATTGGGATTTTAATTGGGATTTTTCTAGGACTTTTGGGGTGTTTATGTGGGATTTTTGGGAGTTTAACTGAGATTTTTCTGGGATTTTTGGAGTGTTTATCTGGGATTTTTGGGAGTTTAACTGAGTTTTTGCTGCGAATTTTGGGGTGTTTATCTGGGATTTTTGAAAGTTTCATTGGGATTTTAATTGGGATTTTTCTGGGATTTTTGAGGTGTTTATCTGAGATTTTTGGGAGTTTAATTGGGATTTTAATTGGGGTTTTTTGGAGTTTAATTGGGATTTTAATTGGGACTTTCCTGGGATTTTTGGGGTTTTTATCTGAGATATTTTGGGGTTTAATTGGGATTTTTCCCCCAAAAAATCAGAAATTTTTCCCAAAAGATCCCTTTTTTTTCCCAAAAAATCCCAACTTTTTTCCCAAAAAATCTGAATTTTTTCCCAAAAAAATCCGAATTTTTTTCCCAAAAAAATCCAAATTTTTGCCAAAAATTCAGAATTTTTTTCCCCAAAAAATCCAAATTTTTTCCCAAAAAAAAAAAATCCCAATTTTTTTCCCCCTACAGCCGCATCATCAACAAGCACACGGACGAGTCGCTGGGCGACTGCTCCTTCCTCAACACCTGTTTCCACATGGACACCTGCAAGTACGTGCACTACGAGATCGACGCCTGCGCCGCCCCGCCCCCGCCGGCTCCGCCCTGGCCCCAGCTCCCCGCCCTCGGCCCGCCCCCGAGCTGCCAGCATCGCCGCGACGGGCGCTTGACCGCCTCTTCCCTGCTCCCCAGGTAATTCAAATCCACATTTCTGCCCAAAAAATTGCAATTTTTGGGGTGGTTTTTTTTTTTGGGGGGGGTTTTTGGGGGGAGAGTTTTGGAGCAAAAAATGGATTTTTGAGGTGTTTTTTATTTTTGCCTTGTTTTTGTAGCCGTTTGTTATTTCTATGTGGTTTTTTGGGGAATTTCTGCCAAAAAAATTCGAGACCTTTCCCGCCTTTTTCTGGGGCAGTTTTCATTTCCTGCCATTTTCTGAGGGCATTTCCGTTTCCCGCCATTTCCTGAGGGAACTCCCGCCATTTCCTGAGGCGATTTCAGTTTCCCGCCGTTTTCTGAGGGGATTTTCTCCGTATTCTGAGGGAATTTCTGATTTCTGCCATTTCCTCAGGCAGTTTCCGTTTCCCGCCATTTCCTAAGGCAGTTTCCGTTTCCCGCCATTTCCTGAGGCAGTTTTCCTTTTCCCGCCATTTTCTGAGGGAACTTCCGCCATTTCCTGAGGCGATTTCCATTTCCCGCCATTTCCTGAAGCAGTTTCCTTTTCCCGCCATTTCCTGAGGGAACTTCCGCCATTTCCTGAGGCGATTTCCATTTCCTGCCATTTCCTGAGGCAGTTTCCTTTTCCCGCCATTTCCTGAGGGAACTTCCGCCATTTCCTGAGGCGATTTCCATTTGCCACCATTTCCTGAGGCAATTTTCGTTTCCCACCATTTCCTGAGGCGATTTCCATTTCTCACCATTTTCTGAGGGGAATTTCCTTTTCCCGCCATTTCCTGAGGGACCTTCCGCCATTTCCTGAGGCGATTTCCCTTTCCCGCCATTTTCTGAGGCAATTTCCGTTTCCCGCCATTTGCTGAGGCGATTTCCCTTTCCCGCCGTTTCCTGAGGGAACTTCCGCCATTTCCTGAGGCGATTTCCGTTTCCCGCCATTTCCTGAGGCGCCGCCGCCATTTTCTGAGGCAACTTTGCCATTTCTGCCCCGTTTTTCCCCGTTTCTGCCCCGTTTTTTCCCATTTCTGCCCCGTTTTTCCCGTTTTTCACCCGATTTTCCTTTCTCCCCTCTCCCCCAGTGGATCTGCTGCGACATCCGCTACCTGGACGTGTCGATCCTGGGCAAGTTCGCGGTGGTGATGGCCGACCCGCCCTGGGACATCCACATGGAGCTGCCCTACGGGACCCTGACGGACGACGAGATGCGGCGCCTCAACATCCCCGTGCTGCAGGACGAGGGTTTCCTCTTCCTCTGGGTCACCGGCAGGTGGGGACACCCCAAAATCCAAATTCATGGGGGGGGGGGTCACCCCAAATTCATGGGGGGTCAGCCCAAACCCGAATTTTTGGGGATATGGCGCCTCAACATCCCCGTGCTGCAGGACGAGGGTTTTCTCTTTCTCTGGGTCACCGGCAGGTGGGGATGCCCCAAAATCCATGGAGGGACACCCCAAATTCATGGGGGTCACTTCAAACCCAAATTTGTGGGGGATTCACCCAAAATTCATAGGGGATTTACCTCAGATTTCTGGGGATTCACCTCAAATTTTTGAGGGCCACCTCAAACCCAAGTTTTTGAGGATTTGCCCCAAAGTTTTGGGGGTTTGCCCCAAATTTCATGGGAGTTCACCCCAAATTCCTGGGGATTCACCCCGAATTCACAGGGGGGTCACCCCAAATTCCTGTAGTGTCACCCCAAACGCAAATATTTGGGACCTTAGTCAGATTCCTGAGGATTCACCCCAAATTCACTGGGGGTCACTTCAAACCTGAATTTTTGGGGATTTTCCCCAAATTTCTGGGAGTTCACCCCAAAATCCACGGGAATTTACCTCAAATTTATGGGGATTTATCTCACAATTTTGGGAATTCACCCCAAATCCCTGGGGAGTCACCCCAAACCCAAATCTTTGGAGATTTACCCCAAATTTCTGGGAGTTCACCCCAAAATCCACGGGAATTTACCTCAAATTTATGGGGATTTATCTCACAATTTTGGGAATTCACCCCAAATCCCTGGGGAGTCACCCCAAATCCAAATCTTTGGAGATTTACCCCAAATTTCTGGGGTTTCATCCCAAAATCCAGCAGGGTTCACCCCAAAAATTCACGTGATCCCCTCAAATCCAGCAAATTCACCCCAAATTCACGGGGATTTATCCCCCAAAATTTTCAATTTATCTCTCCGAATTCTCTCATTTTCCTCCCAAAAAAACCCAAATTTCCCCTAAAAATAACCAAATTTGCCCCCCAAAAAAACCCAATTCCCTCCCAAAAACCCCAATTTTTCATTTTTTTCCCCCAAAATTCCAGGGCCATGGAGCTGGGCCGTGAGTGCCTCAACCTCTGGGGGTGAGTTTTGGGGTCTTCCCCTAAAAAAACAACCCAAAATTTTCCAAAATCATCCAAAATTCCCAGAAATCCCCAAAAACCCCTCAAAAATCCCCAAATCTTCCTCAAACTACCCCAAATCTTCCCCAAAATCCACTTCAGGACCCCCCAAAAAAGCCTCAAATCCCCAAATTCTCCCCAAACCTTCCCCAAAATCACTTTCAGGACCCCCCAAATCCCCAGAACCCACCCCAAAACCTCCCAAAAATAGCCCCAAAATCCCAAAAATCCTCCCAAAATCCCCCAAATCCCCCCAAAATCCTCAAATTCTCCCCAAAATCTTTTCCAGGCCCCCTCCAATCCCTAAAAGACCCACTCCAAAAATCTCCCAAAATCTTCCCCCAAATCCCCCAAATCTTCCCCAAAATGCCCTTGAGGACCCCCAAAAATCCCCTAATTCTCCCCTGAAAACACCCCAAACCCAAAATACTCCCCAAATCTTTCCCAAAATCCTTTCCAGGACCCCCAAAATCATCCCAAAATTCCCAGATTCTCCCCAAAATCCCCGAATCTTCCCCAAAATCTCTTTCAGGACCCCCAAAATCCCCAAATTTTTCCCCAATCTTCCCCAAAATCACTTTCAGGTCCCCAGAACCCACCCTAAAATCCCCAAATTCTCCCCAAAATCTTCCCAAAATGCCAAAAACCCTCCGAAAATCCTCAAATTCCCCCCAAAATCTTCCCAAAACGCCACAAATCCTCCGAAAATCGCCCCAATTTTCCCCAAACCTTCCCCAAAATCGCCTTCAGGACCCCCCAGAACGCCCCCAAATTTTCCCCAAGCCAGCTACGAGCGGGTGGACGAGATCATCTGGGTGAAGACGAACCAGCTGCAGCGCATCATCCGCACGGGGCGACGCGGGCACTGGCTGAACCACGGCAAGGAGCACTGCCTGGTACCCCAATGGCAGCCCCAAAACGGGAAAATTGGGATTTCGTTAGGAGGTTTTGGGGGGATTTTTTGGGGATTTTTTGGGGGATTTTTGGTGGTTTTTTTGTTATTTTTTTAGGTTTTTTGGTGATTTTTGGTGATTTTTTGGTGATTTTTTTGTGATTTTTTGGGGGGTTTTTGTGATTTTTTGTGAGATTTTTCGTGGGTTTTTTATGATTTTTTGTGATGTTTTTCGTGATTTTTTTTTGTGATTTTTTGGTGTTTTTTGGAATTTTTTGGTGATTTTTTGTGACTTTTTGTGATTTTTTTCGTAATTTTTTTTGTGATTTTTTTGGTGACTTTTTGGAGTTTTTTGTGATTTTTCTTCGTGATTTTTTTGTGATTTTTTTCGGGTTTTTTTGTGATTTTTTGCAACATTTTTGCGCGATATTTTAATTATTTTTTGTGATATTTTTTGTGATTTTTTTAAATTTTTTGTGCTTTTTCGGGATTTTTTTGGAATTTTTTTGTGACTTTCTGGGATTTTTCGTGATGTTTTTCGTGATTTTTTTGTGATTTTTTGGGGGGTTTTTTGTGATTTTTTGTGACATTTTTCATGATTTTTTTGTGATTTTTTGTGATTTTTTTGTGATTTTTTTTTTAATTTTTTGTGATTTTTTTTGTGATTTTTTTGTGATTTTTTTGGTGAGTTTTTCGGGGGTTTTTTTTTGTGATTTTTTTGTGATTTTTTTGGTGATTTTTTGTGATTTTTCGTGGTTTTTTCGTGATTTTTTTTTGTGACTTTTTGGAGTTTTTTGTGATTTTTTTTTCGTGATTTTTTTGTGATTTTTTGGGGGGTTTTTTGTGGTTTTTTGTGACATTTTTCGTGGGTTTTTTATGATTTTTTGTGATATTTTTCGTGATTTTTTTTTGTGATTTTTTCGATGTTTTTTTGGAATTTTTTGTGACTTTCTGGGATTTTTCGTGATGTTTTTCGTGATTTTTTTGTGATTTTTTTCGGGTTTTTTTGTGATTTTTTGCAACATTTTTGCGTGATTTTTTTATGATTTTTTGTGATATTTTTTGTGATTTTTTCGGGGTTTTTTTGGAATTTTTTTGTGATTTCCTGGGATTTTTCGTGATTTTTTTCGTGATTTTTTTGTGATTTTTTGGGGGCTTTTTTGTGATTTTTTGTGAGATGTTTCGTGGTTTTTTATGATTTTTTGTGATGTTTTTTGTGATTTATTTTTTATTTTTTGTGATTTTTTGATGTTTTCTTGGAATTTTGTGGTGATTTTTTGTGACTTTCCGTGATTTTTTTCCTGATTTTTTGTGACTTTTTGGGGGGTTTTTTTGTGATTTTTTTGTGATTTTTTGTGAAATTTTTTGGTGATTTTTTGGGTTTTTTGTGATTTTTTGGTGATTTTTTTATGATTTTTTTGTGATTTTTTTTGGTGATTTTTTGGTGATTTTTTGGGGGGCTTTTTGTGATTTTTTTGTGTATTTTTGTGATTTTTTCGGGGTTTTTTTGGAATTTTTTTGTGATTTTTTTTGTGATTTTTTGTGACTTTTGGTGATTTTTTTGGTGATTTTTTTGTGATTATTTTTGGTGTGATTTTTTTGTATTTTTTTGTATTTTTTATTGTTTTGTGGTTTTTGTGACTGAAGGTTTTTTTTCGATTTTTTGGTGATTTTTAAATGACTTTTTTGTGATTTTTTTTGAAGCATTTTATATTTTTTGGTGATTTTTTAAAATGATTTTTTGTGACTTTTGTAATTTTTTTGTGAGTTTTTAGTGATTTTGTGTGATTTTTTGGGAGTTTTTGTGACTTTTTTCATGATTTTTTTCAATTTTTTTGTGATTTTTTGGAGTTTTTTGGTGGCTTTATTATAACTTTTTAAGGGATTTTTTTCCGTCGTTTTTTTTGTGATTTTTTGTGAATTTTTGGGGGTTTTTTTGGTGATTTTTTGGTGATTTTTTTGTGATTCTTTTGTGATTTTTGGGTTTATTTTTTGTGGTTTTTGGGAGTGGGAAGGAGAGAAATGGGATTATTTTGGGAAAAAAAATTTGGGGGGTAAAAAGGGGATTTGGGGTGAGTTTGGGATTTTTGGGGTCCTGAAGGGGATTTTGGGGGGGTTTTGGGTATTTTGGGTATTTTTGGTGATTTTGGGGTTCCCAAACCCCCCAAATTTTCTCTCCCTCAGGTGGGGGTGAAGGGGAACCCCCAGGGCTTCAACCGGGGCCTGGACTGTGACGTCATCGTGGCCGAGGTGGGACCCAAAATTCGGGGAGGTCACCCCAAAATTCGGGGAGTTCACCCCAAAAATCCTGGGGGGGTTTAAACCAAAAATCCAGGAAATTAAAACCAAAAATCCTGGGGGGGATTGAACCCAAAATTTGGGGATTTCACCCCAAAAATCCTGGGAGGATTTGACCCAAAATCTGGAGATTTCATCTCAAAATTCTGGGGGAATTAAACCCAAAATTTGGGAATTTTATCTCAAAATTCTGGGGTAATTAAACCCAAAATTTGGGGATTTTCTCTCAAAATTCTGGGGGAATTAAACCCAAAATTTGGGGATTTTATCTCAAAATTCTGGGAGGATTTAACCCAAAATTTGGGGATTTAATCTCAAAATTTGGGAATTAAACCCAAAACTTGGGGATTTCACCCCAAGATTCTGGGGGAATTTCACCCAAAATTTGGACATTTTAACCCAAAATTTGCTGGTTTGGCCCCGAAAATCCTGGAAGGATTTAACCCAAAATCTGTGGATTTTAACCTAAAAATCTGGGAGAATTTGACCCAAAATTTGGGGGTTTGACCCCAAAATTTCCCAATTGCCCAGGTGCGCTCGACCAGCCACAAACCCGACGAGATCTACGGGATGATCGAGCGGCTCTCGCCGGGCACGCGGAAAATCGAATTGTTCGGGCGCCCCCACAACGTCCAGCCCAACTGGTAGGAAACTGGGATTGGGGGTTTTTGGGGGGATTGTTTTGGGGATTTTTTGGGGATTTTTTTGGGATTTTTTGTGATTTTTTGGGATTTTTTTGTGATTTTTTGCGATTTTTTGTGAATTTTTTGTGATTTTTTTGTGATTTTTTGGTGATTTTTTGGTGAATTTTTTGCGATTTTTTTGCGGTTTTTTTTGTGATTTTTGGGTGTTTTTCGGGGTTGCTTTGGTGATTTTTATGGGAATTTTTTTGAGATTTTTTTAGGGATTTTTGGGTGAATTTTTTGGGGTTTTCAGAGGATTTTCTGGGCGATTTTTGGGAATTTTTATGCTCTCACGGGCACGCTGAAAATCGAATTAGACTGGCTTCCCCACAACGTCCAGCCCAACTGGTAGGAAACTGGGATTGGGGGTTTTTGGGGGGATTGTTTTGGGGATTTTTTGGGGATTTTTTTGGGATTTTTTGTGATTTTTTGGGATTTTTTTGTGATTTTTTGCGATTTTTTGTGAATTTTTTGTGATTTTTTTGTGATTTTTTGGTGATTTTTTGGTGAATTTTTTGCGATTTTTTTGCGGTTTTTTTTGTGATTTTTGGGTGTTTTTCGGGGTTGCTTTGGTGATTTTTAGGGGAATTTTTTTGAGATTTTTTAGGGATTTTTTGGGTGAATTTTTTTGGGTTTTCAAGGAATTTTCTGGGGGGTTTTTTGGGAATTTTTGGCGGCTCTCGCCGGGCACGCGGAAAATCGAGTTGTTCGGGCGCCCCCACAACGTCCAGCCCAACTGGTAGGAAACTGGGATTGGGGGTTTTTGGGGGGGATTGTTTTGGGGATTTTTGGGGATTTTTTGGGATTTTTTGGGATTTTTTGGGGATTTTTTTGTGATTTTTTGGTGATTTTTTGGTGATTTTTTGGTGATTTTTTGGTGAATTTTTTGCGATTTTTTTGTGATTTTTTTGCGATTTTTTTGTGATTTTTGGGTGTTTTTCGGGGTTGCTTTGGTGATTTTTAGGGGAATTTTTTTGAGATTTTTTTTAGGGATTTTTTGGGTGAATTTTTTTGGGTTTTCAAGGAATTTTCTGGGGGGTTTTTTGGGAATTTTTGGCGGCTCTCGCCGGGCACGCGGAAAATCGAATTGTTCGGGCGCCCCCACAACGTCCAGCCCAACTGGTAGGAAACTGGGATTGGGGGTTTTTGGGGGGATTGTTTTGGGGATTTTTGGGATTTTTTGGGGATTTTTTGGGATTTCTTTGGGATTTTTTTGTGATTTTTTTGTGATTTTTTTGTGATTTTTTTGCGATTTTTTTGTGATTTTTTGGTGTTTTTCGGGGTTGCTTTGGTGATTTTTAGGGGAATTTTTTTGGGATTTTTTGTGATTTTTTGTGAGTTTTTTTGGGATTTTTTTGGGAATTTTTTTTTTGTCTTTTTGTGATTTTTTTGTGATTTTTTGTGGGGTTTTTTTTGGGTTTAGGATCACTCTGGGCAACCAGCTGGACGGGATCCACCTGCTGGACCCCGATGGGTTCATTTGCTTTAATTTGTATTTTTTTGGGTTTATGTGGATATTTTTTTTATTAATTCGGGTTTTTTTGGTTAAATTTATATTTTTTAAATTTAATTTATATTATTTTTGGGGTTTAGGATCACTCTGGGCAACCAGCTGGACGGGCTCCACCTGCTGGACCCCGACGGAATAATTTAGATTTTTTGGGATTTTTTTGGGTTTATTTGATTTTAATTTGGAATTTTTGGTCAATTTGGATTTTACTTTTGTTAATTAATTTTTTTAATTTAATTTTTATTTATTTTTGGGTTTAGGATCACTCTGGGCAACCAGCTGGACCCCGATGGGTTCATTTGCATTAATTTGTATTTTTTTGGGTTTATGTGGATATTTTTTTGGATTAATTCGGATTTTTTTGGTTAAATTTATATTTTTTAAATTTAATTTATATTATTTTTGGGGTTTAGGATCACTCTGGGCAACCAGCTGGACGGGATCCACCTGCTGGACCCCGACGTGGTGGCGCAGTTCAAGCAGCACTACCCCGACGGGATCATCTCCAAACCCAAAAACCTCTGAGGGGAAACTGGGATTTGTTGGGAATTCATCGGAATTTATTGGGGATTTATTGGGGATTTATTGGGATTTTATTGGGGATTTATTGGGAATTTATGGGGAATTTATTGGGGATTTATTGGGGATTTATTGGGGATTTATTGAGAATTTATTGGGGATTTATTGGGAATTTATTGGGGATTTATTGGGAATTAATTGGGAATTTATTGAGAATTTATTGGGATTTTATTAGGAATTTATTGGCAATTTATTCGGATTTTATTGGAATTTATTGGGAATTTATTGGGGATTTATAGGGATTTTATTGGGAATTTATTGGGATTTTATTGGGAATTCATTGGGAATTTATTGGGAATTTATTCAGATTTTGTTGGGAACTTATTGGGAATTTATTGGGATTTTATTGAGAATTTATTGGGAATTTTTCGTGATTTTTTGGGGGGATTTTTTGGGAATTTATTTGATTTTTTTGTGATTTTTTTTAATTTTTTGGGTTATTTTGGGTATTTTTCGGGTTTTTTTGTGATTTTTGGGCCATTTTTATCAAATTTTTGTGATTTTTTGGGTTTTTGGGGTTGTTTTTTTTGTGATTTTGAGGGATTTTTTTTGGTGACTTTTGGGGGAATTTTTTTTGGTGATTTTTGGGGGATTTTTAGGGATTTTTTTGGTGACTTTATGGTGATTTTTTAGGGTTTTTTCCAGGTTGTTTTGGGTGTTTTTGGGGGTTTTTTTGGTGAGTTTTTTTTGATTTTTTGGGGTTGTTTTGGGGTATTTTGGGGGTTTTTTTGTGATTTTTGGGGTGGTTTTTTTGGTGATTTTTAGGGATTTTTTTGGTGATTTTTTGGGTTTTTGGGGTTGTTTGGGGGGGACGTTGGGGATTTTTAGGAATTTTTTTTGTGCTTTTTTTGGGGGATTTTTGGTGATTTTTAAAGTTTTTCTGTTATTTTTCTGGTTATTTTTTGGGGTCATTTTGGGGATTTTTTGGGTTTTAAGGGGGTTTTTTGGTGATTTTTGGGGTTTTTTTGGGTTTTAAGGGAGTTTTTTGGTGATTTTTGGGTTTTTTCCTGATCTTTATTTTCTTTTATCATTATTATTATTATTATTTAGGGATTTTTCTGATTTTCTGGGAGTTTTTGGGTGATTTTGGGGGATTTTAGGAATTTTTTGCAGGATTTTTGGGGGGAATTTTTTGGGGTTTGGAGCGGGGCGAGAATTAAAAATTTGGGGAAAAAAACTTGAAATTTTTTTTATTATTTTTTTGTGTTTTATTGGACGGAGCAAAAAAATAAAAAATTCTGTAAAGAAAAAAAATTCAAATAAAAAAATTTGCAAAGAAAACTTGGAATTGGTTTTTTTTTTTTTGAGGGGAAAGGATTTTTGGGGTTAAAATGGAATTTTTTGGGTTTTATATTTTGGATTTTTGAGGGAATTTTTTTGGGTTTTGAGTGAATTTTTAGGGTTGAAATGAGAATTTTTGGGGTTAAAATGGGAATTTTTGGGTTCATATTTTTTGGATTTTTAGGTCTCAAATTTTTTGATTTTTAATTTTTGCATTTTTGGGGTTAAAATGGAATTTTTTGGGTTTACATTTTGGATTTTTGGAGCTCAAATTTTTTGGATTTTTTTTGTTTTAATTTTTGGGGTTAAAATGGGATTTTTTGAATTTACATTTTTTGGATATTTGGGGAATTTTTTGGGTTTATATTTTGCATTTTTGGGAGACTTTTGTGTTTATATTTTGAATTTTTGATGCTCAAATTTTTTGGATTTTTTTTTTTAATTTTTGGGATTAAAATGGGATTTTTTGCATTTAATTTTTGATTTTTTGGGATTAAAATGGGAATTTTTAGTTTTATATTTTGGATTTTTGGGGGATTTTTGCATTTAAATTTTAAATTTTTGGGTCTCAAATTCTTTGTGTTTATTTTTATTAATTTTTAGCATTTAAATGACATTTTTACTGAAGCCCAAAAATGAATTTTTGGTTTTCAAAAATGATTTTTTTCCTGCTAAAAATCCGATTTTTTGGGGGGGAAATTCACGATTTCAACTCAAATTTTTGGGGTAAAAACTTCAAAAAACAACAAAACTCAGATTGCTGCAGAAAAATTTTAATTCCAACCGTGCCCAGGAGCCCAAAACCGCCCGAAAATTTTGGGGATTTTGGGGATTTTGGGATTTTCTCACTTGACGAAAACGACGCCGGAGCTGCGGGAGGCGAGCCAGGCCAGGAACACGTCCCTGAAACGGGGAAAAACGGGGAAATTGGTTAAAAATGGGGGAAAATGGAAATGTGGGGCTTGGGGGGAAAAACGGGGTTTTGGGGAAAAAAAATGGGATTTTTTAGCTAAAAAAATGGGATTTTTGGTGAAAAAATGGGATTTTTTTGTTAAAAAATGGGATTTTTAGTTAAAAAAAGGGGATTTATCATTAAATGAGATTTTTAGTTAAAAAATGGGATTGTTGGGGTAAAAAAATAAGTTTTTTTGTTAAATGGGATTTTTCGTTTAATGAGATTGTTAAAAAAATGGGGGTTTTAGTTAAAAAATGGGATTTTTGGGGTAAAAAATGAGATTTTTTTTGTTAAAAAAGGGGATTTTTCGTTAAATCAGATTGTTAAAAAAATGGGATTTTTAGTTAAAAATGGGATTTTTTGGGGTAAAAAATGGGGTTTTTAGTTAAAAAATGGGATTTTTGGGGTAAAAAACGAGATTTTTTTTGTTAAAAAAGGGGATTTTTCGTTAAATCAGATTGTTAAAAAAATGGGATTTTTAGTTAAAAAATGGGATTTTTGGGGTGAAAAATGGGATTTTTTTGTTAAAAAAATGGGATTTCTAGTTAAAAAATTGGGATTTTTGGGGTAAAAAATGAGATTTTTTTGTTAAAAAAATGGGATTTTGGGGGTAAAAAGTGGGATTTTTAGTTAAAAAATGGGTTTTTTCTCGGGGATTTTGGGTAAAATGTTTGGGATTTTTGCTAAAACCCCATTATTATTTTTATATAAACCCCAATATTTCAGTTTTTCTCCCCAAATCTCACCTGCAGTGCCTGAGCAGGCACTGGCTCTGCACAACTCCTGGTTTGGGTACAAAATTCAGGATTTTGGGGTTTTTCTCGGGGATTTTGGGTCCAAACCCAGGAATTATTTTTATATAAAATACAATTAATTCAGATTTTTACCTGCAATGTTTCTCCAGGCACTGGCTGTGCAGAACTCCTGTCCCAGCCCCACTGCACAAACCCCGATACTCCTGCATACAAACCCCATTTTTTTGGGTACAGAACTGGGGATTTTGGGTACAAACCCCTCCATAATTTTTATATAAAATACAATTAATTCGGTTTTTACCTGCAGTGCTTGACCAGGCACTCGCTGCTGCAGAACTCCTGTCCCAGCCCCACTGCACAGACCCCGTTACTCCAGGTACAAACCCCGCTGTTATTTTGGGTATTTTCTCGGGGATTTTGGGTACAAACCCTGTTATTATTTTTATATAAAATACAATTAATGACATTTACCTGCAGTGTTTGACCAGGCACTGGCTGTGCAGAACTCCTGTCCCAGCCCCACTGCACAAACCCGATACTCCGGGTACAAACCCCATTTTTTTGGGTACAGAACTGGGGATTTTGGGGTTTTTATTGGGGATTTTTGATAAAACCCCTCCATTATTTTTATATAAAACCCCAATTAATGGTAATTACCTGCAGTGCTTGACCAGGCACTGGCTCTGCAGAACTCCTGTCCCAGCCCCACTGTGCAGACCCTGCTGTTATTTTGGGTATTTTCTCGGGGATTTTGGGTACAAACCCCGTTATTATTTTTATATAAAATACAATTAATGACATTTACCTGCAGTGTTTGACCAGGCACTCGCTGCTGCAGAACTCCTGTCCCAGCCCCACTGCACAGACCCCGATACTCCGGGTACAAACCCCGCTGTTATTTTGGGTATTTTCTCGGGGATTTTGGGAACAAACCCCTCTATAATTTTTTATATAAAAATACAGTATTTGATATTTTACCTGCAGTGCTTGACCAGGCACTCGCTGCTGCAGAACTCCTGTCCCAGCCCCTCTGCACAAACCCCGCTGTTATTTTGGGTATTTT